>JASTWB010000111.1:0-45000 GCA_032158295.1 Pycnopodia helianthoides
GAATATTGATAAGGGTACTACCTTATAACTTTTTTAATGGCGGGTCAAAAAAAAAAAAGTTGAATTGACGGTGCAGAACGGTAGATTAGATATCCCCGAAGACACTTTTCGTGTGGGAAAAAGGCCAATTCCGCAAAACCCTGGCAATTGTGAGCTTTTTGCGAGATGGTGACGTCACGATTTTGTCCCGAAAAAGCTCAATATATCCTAGGATAAGAGAGTTGCGGACTTGAAAATTACATGGGCAGCATCGGGGAGGTGCCCGCAAAAAGTGATCGCAGAAATGGGGCATTTTGGCAGGTTCGATTTTTGTGAATATTGATAAGGGTACTACCTTATAACTTTTTTAATGGCGGGTCAAAAAAAAAAAGTTGAATTGACGGTGCAGAACGGTAGATTAGATATCCCCGAAGACACTTTTCGTGTGGGAAAAAGGCCAATTCCGAAAACCTGGCAATTGTGAGCTTTTTGCGAGATGGTGACGTCACGATTTTGTCCCGAAAAAGCTCAATATATCCTAGGATAAGAGAGTTGCGGACTTGAAAATTACATGGGCAGCATCGGGGGAGGTGCCCGCAAAAAGTGATCGCAGAAATGGGGCATTTTGGCGAGGTTCGATTTTTGTGAATATTGATAAGGGTACTACCTTATAACTTTTTTAATGGCGGGTCAAAAAAAAAAAGTTGAATTGACGGTGCAGAACGGTAGATTAGATATCCCCGAAGACACTTTTCGTGTGGGAAAAAGGCCAATTCCGAAAACCCTGGCAATTGTGAGCTTTTTGCGAGATGGTGACGTCACGATTTTGTCCCGAAAAAGCTCAATATATCCTAGGATAAGAGAGTTGCGGACTTGAAAATTACATGGGCAGCATCGGGGGAGGTGCCCGCAAAAAGTGATCGCAGAAATGGGGCATTTTGGCGAGGTTCGATTTTTGTGAATATTGATAAGGGTACTACCTTATAACTTTTTTAATGGCGGGTCAAAAAAAAAAGTTGAATTGACGGTGCAGAACGGTAGATTAGATATCCCCGAAGACACTTTTCGTGTGGGAAAAAGGCCAATTCCGAAAACCCTGGCAATTGTGAGCTTTTTGCGAGATGGTGACGTCACGATTTTGTCCCGAAAAAGCTCAATATATCCTAGGATAAGAGAGTTGCGGACTTGAAAATTACATGGGCAGCATCGGGGGAGGTGCCCGCAAAAAGTGATCGCAGAAATGGGGCATTTTGGCGAGGTTCGATTTTTGTGAATATTGATAAGGGTACTACCTTATAACTTTTTTAATGGCGGGTCAAAAAAAAAAGTTGAATTGACGGTGCAGAACGGTAGATTAGATATCCCCGAAGACACTTTTCGTGTGGGAAAAAGGCCAATTCCGAAAACCCTGGCAATTGTGAGCTTTTTGCGAGATGGTGACGTCACGATTTTGTCCCGAAAAAGCTCAATATATCCTAGGATAAGAGAGTTGCGGACTTGAAAATTACATGGGCAGCATCGGGGGAGGTGCCCGCAAAAAGTGATCGCAGAAATGGGGCATTTTGGCGAGGTTCGATTTTTGTGAATATTGATAAGGGTACTACCTTATAACTTTTTTAATGGCGGGTCAAAAAAAAAAAGTTGAATTGACGGTGCAGAACGGTAGATTAGATATCCCCGAAGACACTTTTCGTGTGGGAAAAAGGCCAATTCCGAAAACCCTGGCAATTGTGAGCTTTTTGCGAGATGGTGACGTCACGATTTTGTCCCGAAAAAGCTCAATATATCCTAGGATAAGAGAGTTGCGGACTTGAAAATTACATGGGCAGCATCGGGGGAGGTGCCCGCAAAAAGTGATCGCAGAAATGGGGCATTTTGGCGAGGTTCGATTTTTGTGAATATTGATAAGGGTACTACCTTATAACTTTTTTAATGGCGGTCAAAAAAAAAAAGTTGAATTGACGGTGCAGAACGGTAGATTAGATATCCCCGAAGACACTTTTCGTGTGGGAAAAAGGCCAATTCCGAAAACCCTGGCAATTGTGAGCTTTTTGCGAGATGGTGACGTCACGATTTTGTCCCGAAAAGCTCAATATATCCTAGGATAAGAGAGTTGCGGACTTGAAAATTACATGGGCAGCATCGGGGGAGGTGCCCGCAAAAAGTGATCGCAGAAATGGGGCATTTTGGCGAGGTTCGATTTTTGTGAATATTGATAAGGGTACTACCTTATAACTTTTTTAATGGCGGGTCAAAAAAAAAAAGTTGAATTGACGGTGCAGAACGGTAGATTAGATATCCCCGAAGACACTTTTCGTGTGGGAAAAAGGCCAATTCCGAAAACCCTGGCAATTGTGAGCTTTTTGCGAGATGGTGACGTCACGATTTTGTCCCGAAAAAGCTCAATATATCCTAGGATAAGAGAGTTGCGGACTTGAAAATTACATGGGCAGCATCGGGGGAGGTGCCCGCAAAAGTGATCGCAGAAATGGGGCATTTTGGCGAGGTTCGATTTTGTGAATATTGATAAGGGTACTACCTTATAACTTTTTTAATGGCGGGTCAAAAAAAAAAGTTGAATTGACGGTGCAGAACGGTAGATTAGATATCCCGAAGACACTTTTCGTGTGGGAAAAAGGCCAATTCCGAAAACCTGGCAATTGTGAGCTTTTTGCGAGATGGTGACGTCACGATTTTGTCCGAAAAAGCTCAATATATCCTAGGATAAGAGAGTTGCGGACTTGAAAATTACATGGGCAGCATCGGGGGAGGTGCCCGCAAAAAGTGATCGCAGAAATGGGGCATTTTGGCGAGGTTCGATTTTTGTGAATATTGATAAGGGTACTACCTTATAACTTTTTTAATGGCGGGTCAAAAAAAAAAAGTTGAATTGACGGTGCAGAACGGTAGATTAGATATCCCCGAAGACACTTTTCGTGTGGGAAAAAGGCCAATTCCGAAAACCCTGGCAATTGTGAGCTTTTTGCGAGATGGTGACGTCACGATTTTGTCCCGAAAAAGCTCAATATATCCTAGGATAAGAGAGTTGCGGACTTGAAAATTACATGGGCAGCATCGGGGGAGGTGCCCGCAAAAAGTGATCGCAGAAATGGGGCATTTTGGCGAGGTTCGATTTTTGTGAATATTGATAAGGGTACTACCTTATAACTTTTTTAATGGCGGGTCAAAAAAAAAAAGTTGAATTGACGGTGCAGAACGGTAGATTAGATATCCCCGAAGACACTTTTCGTGTGGGAAAAAGGCCAATTCCGAAAACCCTGGCAATTGTGAGCTTTTTGCGAGATGGTGACGTCACGATTTTGTCCCGAAAAAGCTCAATATATCCTAGGATAAGAGAGTTGCGGACTTGAAAATTACATGGGCAGCATCGGGGGAGGTGCCCGCAAAAAGTGATCGAGAAATGGGGCATTTTGGCATGGTTCGATTTTTGTGAATATTAAAAAGGGTACTACCTTATAACTTTTTTAATGGCGGGTCAAAAAAAAAAAGTTGAATTGACGGTGCAGAACGATAGATTAGATATCCCTGAAGACACTTTTCGTGTGGGAAAAAGGCCAATTCCCAAAACCCTGGCAATTGTGAGCTTTTTGCGAGATGGTGACGTCACGATTTTGTCCCGAAAAAGCTCAATATATCCTAGGATAAAAGAGTTGCGGACTTGAAAATTATATGGGCAGCATCGGGGAGGTGCCCGCAAAAAGTGATCGCAGAAATGGGGCATTTTGGCATGGTTCGATTTTTGTGAATATTAATAAGGGTACTACCTTATAACTTTTTTAATGGCGGTCAAAAAAAAAAAAGTTGAATTGACGGTGCAGAACGATAGATTAGATATCCCTGAAGACACTTTTCGTGTGGGAAAAAGGCCAATTCCCAAAACCCTGGCAATTGTGAGCTTTTTGCGAGATGGTGACGTCACGATTTTGTCCCGAAAAAGCTCAATATATCCTAGGATAAAAGAGTTGCGGACTTGAAAATTATATGGGCAGCATCGGGGAGGTGCCCGCAAAAAGTGATCGCAGAAATGGGGCATTTTGGCATGGTTCGATTTTTGTGAATATTAATAAGGGTACTACCTTATAACTTTTTTAATGGCGGGTCAAAAAAAAAAGTTGAATTGACGGTGCAGAACGATAGATTAGATATCCCTGAAGACACTTTTCGTGTGGGAAAAAGGCCAATTCCCAAAACCCTGGCAATTGTGAGCTTTTTGCGAGATGGTGACGTCACGATTTTGTCCCGAAAAAGCTCAATATATCCTAGGATAAAAGTTGCGGACTTGAAAATTATATGGGCAGCATCGGGGGAGGTGCCCGCAAAAAGTGATCGCAGAAATGGGGCATTTTGGCATGGTTCGATTTTTGTGAATATTAATAAGGTACTACCTTATAACTTTTTTAATGGCGGGTCAAAAAAAAAAAGTTGAATTGACGGTGCAGAACGATAGATTAGATATCCCTGAAGACACTTTTCGTGTGGGAAAAAGGCCAATTCCCAAAACCCTGGCAATTGTGAGCTTTTTGCGAGATGGTGACGTCACGATTTTGTCCCGAAAAAGCTCAATATATCCTAGGATAAAAGAGTTGCGGACTTGAAAATTATATGGCAGCATCGGGGGAGGTGCCCGCAAAAAGTGATCGCAGAAATGGGGCATTTTGGCATGGTTCGATTTTGTGAATATTAATAAGGGTACTACCTTATAACTTTTTTAATGGCGGGTCAAAAAAAAAAGTTGAATTGACGGTGCAGAACGATAGATTAGATATCCCTGAAGACACTTTTCGTGTGGGAAAAAGGCCAATTCCCAAAACCCTGGCAATTGTGAGCTTTTTGCGAGATGGTGACGTCACGATTTTGTCCCGAAAAAGCTCAATAATCCTAGGATAAAAGAGTTGCGGACTTGAAAATTATATGGGCAGCATCGGGGGAGGTGCCCGCAAAAAGTGATCGCAGAAATGGGGCATTTTGGCATGGTTCGATTTTTGTGAATATTAATAAGGTATACTTATAACTTTTTTAATGGCGGGTCAAAAAAAAAGTTGAATTGACGGTGCAGAACGATAGATTAGATATCCCTGAAGACACTTTTCGTGTGGGAAAAAGGCCAATTCCAAAACCCTGGCAATTGTGAGCTTTTGCGAGATGGTGACGTCACGATTTTGTCCCGAAAAAGCTCAATATATCCTAGGATAAAGAGTTGCGGACTTGAAAATTAATGGGCAGCATCGGGGAGGTGCCCGCAAAAAGTGATCGCAGAAATGGGCATTTTGGCATGGTTCGATTTTGTGAATATTAATAAGGGTACTACCTTATAACTTTTTTAATGGCGGGTCAAAAAAAAAGTTGAATTGACGGTGCAGAACGATAGATTAGATATCCCTGAAGACACTTTTCGTGTGGGAAAAAGGCCAATTCCCAAACCCTGGCAATTGTGAGCTTTTTGCGAGATGGTGACGTCACGATTTTGTCCCGAAAAAGCTCAATATATCCTAGGATAAAGAGTTGCGGACTTGAAAATTATATGGGCAGCATCGGGGAGGTGCCCGCAAAAAGTGATCGCAGAAATGGGGCATTTTGGCATGGTTCGATTTTTGTGAATATTAATAAGGGTACTACCTTATAACTTTTTTAATGGCGGGTCAAAAAAAAAAAGTTGAATTGACGGTGCAGAACGATAGATTAGATATCCCTGAAGACACTTTTCGTGTGGGAAAAAGGCCAATTCCAAAACCCTGGCAATTGTGAGCTTTTTGCGAGATGGTGACGTCACGATTTTGTCCCGAAAAAGTCAATATATCCTAGGATAAAAGAGTTGCGGACTTGAAAATTATATGGGCAGCATCGGGGGAGGTGCCCGCAAAAGTGATCGCAGAAATGGGGCATTTTGGCATGGTTCGATTTTTGTGAATATTAATAAGGGTACTTATAACTTTTTTAATGGCGGGTCAAAAAAAAAAAGTTGAATTGACGGTGCAGAACGATAGATTAGATATCCCTGAAGACACTTTTCGTGTGGGAAAAAGGCCAATTCCAAAACCCTGGCAATTGTGAGCTTTTGCGAGATGGTGACGTCACGATTTTGTCCCGAAAAAGCTCAATATATCCTAGGATAAAAGAGTTGCGGACTTGAAAATTATATGGGCAGCATCGGGGGAGGTGCCGCAAAAAGTGATCGCAGAAATGGGGCATTTTGGCATGGTTCGATTTTTGTGAATATTAATAAGGGTACTACTTAACTTTTTTAATGGCGGGTCAAAAAAAAAAAAGTTGAATTGACGGTGCAGAACGATAGATTAATATCCTGAAGACACTTTTCGTGTGGAAAAAGGCCAATTCCAAAACCCTGGCAATTGTGAGCTTTTTGCGAGATGGTGACGTCACGATTTTGTCCGAAAAAGCTCAATATATCCTAGATAAAGAGTTGCGGACTTGAAAATTAATGGGCAGCATCGGGGGAGGTGCCCGCAAAAAGTGATCGCAGAAATGGGGCATTTTGGCATGGTTCGATTTTTGTGAATATTAATAAGGTACTACTAAACTTTTTAATGCGGTCAAAAAAAAAAAGTTGAATTGACGGTGCAGAACGATAGATTAGATATCCCGAAGACACTTTTCGTGTGGGAAAAAGGCCAATTCCCAAAACCCTGGCAATTGTGAGCTTTTTGCGAGATGGTGACGTCACGATTTTGTCCCGAAAAAAGCTCAATATATCCTAGGATAAAGAGTTGCGGACTTGAAAATTAATGGGCAGCATCGGGGGAGGTGCCCGCAAAAAGTGATCGCAGAAATGGGCATTTTGGCATGGTTCGATTTTTGTGAATATTAATAAGGGTATACCTTATAACTTTTTTAATGGCGGGTCAAAAAAAAAGTTAATTGACGGTGCAGAACGATAGATTAGATATCCCTGAAGACACTTTCGTGTGGAAAAAGGCCAATTCCCAAACCCTGGCAATTGTGAGCTTTTTGCGAGATGGTGACGTCACGATTTTGTCCGAAAAGCTCAATATATCCTAGGATAAAAGAGTTGCGGACTTGAAAATTATATGGGCAGCATCGGGAGGTGCCCGCAAAAAGTGATCGCAGAAATGGGGCATTTGGCATGGTTCGATTTTTGTGAATATTAATAAGGGTACTTATAACTTTTTTAATGGCGGGTCAAAAAAAAAAAGTTGAATTGACGTGCAGAACGATAGATTAGATATCCTGAAGACACGTGGGAAAAAGGCCAATTCCAAAACCCTGGCAATTGTGAGCTTTTTGCGAGATGTGACGTCACGATTTGTCCCGAAAAAGCTCAATATATCCTAGGATAAAGAGTTGCGGACTTGAAAATTATATGGGCAGCATCGGGGAGGTGCCCGCAAAAAGTGATCGCAGAAATGGGCATTTTGGCATGGTTCGATTTTTGTGAATATTAATAAGGGTACTACCTTATAACTTTTTTAATGGCGGTCAAAAAAAAAAAGTTGAATGACGGTGCAGAACGATAGATTAGATATCCCTGAAGACACTTTTCGTGTGGGAAAAAGGCCAATTCCAAAACCCGGCAATTGTGAGCTTTTTGCGAGATGGTGACGTCACGATTTTGTCCGAAAAAGCTCAATATATCTAGGATAAAAGAGTTGCGGACTTGAAAATTAATGGCAGCATCGGGGGAGGTGCCCGCAAAAAGTGATCGCAGAAATGGGCATTTTGGCATGGTTCGATTTTTGTGAATATTAATAAGGGTACTACCTATAACTTTTTAATGCGGGCAAAAAAAAAAGTTGAATTGACGGTGCAGAACGATAGATTAATATCCCTGAAGACACTTTTCGTGTGGGAAAAAGGCCAATTCCAAAACCCTGGCAATTGTGAGCTTTTGCGAGATGGTGACGTCACGATTTTGTCCCGAAAAAGCTCAATATATCCTAGGATAAAGAGTTGCGGACTTGAAAATTATATGGGCAGCATCGGGGAGGTGCCCGCAAAAAGTGATCGCAGAAATGGGGCATTTGGCATGGTCGATTTTGTGAATATTAATAAGGGTACTACCTTATAACTTTTTTAATGGCAAAAAAAAAAAGTTGAATTGACGGTGCAGAACGATAGATTAGATATCCCTGAAGACACTTTTCGTGTGGGAAAAAGGCCAATTCCAAAAACCCTGGCAATTGTGAGCTTTTTGCGAGATGGTGACGTCACGATTTTGTCCCGAAAAAGCTCAATATATCCTAGGATAAGAGAGTTGCGGACTTGAAAATTACATGGGCAGCATCGGGGGAGGTGCCCGCAAAAAGTGATCGCAGAAATGGGGCATTTTGGCATGGTTCGATTTTTGTGAATATTAATAAGGGTACTACCTTATAACTTTTTTTAATGGCGGGTCAAAAAAAAAAAGTTGAATTGACGGTGCAGAACGATATATTAGATATCCCTGAAGACACTTTTCGTGTGGGAAAAAGGCCAATTCCAAAAACCCTGGCAATTGTGAGCTTTTTGCGAGATGGTGACGTCACGATTTTTGTCCCGAAAAAGCTCAATATATCCTAGGATAAGAGAGTTGCGGACTTGAAAATTATATGGGCAGCATCGGGGGAGGTGCCCGCAAAAAGTGATCGCAGAAATGGGGCATTTTGGCATGGTTCGATTTTTGTGAATATTAATAAGGGTACTACCTTATAACTTTTTTAATGGCGGGTCAAAAAAAAAAGTTGAATCGACGGTGCAGAACGATAGATTAGATATCCCTGAAGACACTTTTCGTGTGGGAAAAAGGCCAATTCCAAAAACCCTGGCAATTGTGAGCTTTTTGCGAGATGGTGACGTCACGATTTTGTCCCGAAAAAGCTCAATATATCCTAGGATAAGAGAGTTGCGGACTTGAAAATTATATGGGCAGCATCGGGGGAGGTGCCCGCAAAAAGTGATCGCAGAAATGGGGCATTTTGGCATGGTTCGATTTTTGTGAATATTAATAAGGGTACTACCTTATAACTTTTTTAATGGCGGGTCAAAAAAAAAAAAGTTGAAATGACGGTGCAGAACGATAGATTAGATATCCCTGAAGACACTTTTCGTGTGGGAAAAAGGCCAGTTCCAAAAACCCTGGCAATTGTGAGCTATTTGCGAGATGGTGACGTCACGATTTTGTCCCGAAAAAGCTCAATATATCCTAGGATAAGAGAGTTGCGGACTTGAAAATTATATGGGCAGCATCGGGGGAGGTGCCCGCAAAAAGTGATCGCAGAAATGGGGCATTTTGGCATGGTTCGATTTTTGTGAATAATAATAAGGGTACTACCTTATAACTTTGTTAATGGCGGGTCAAAAAAAAAGTTGAATCGACGGTGCAGAACGATAGATTAGATATCCCTGAAGACACTTTTCGTGTGGGAAAAAGGCCAATTCCCAAAACCCTGGCAATTGTGAGCTTTTTGCGAGATGGTGACGTCACGATTTTGTCCCGAAAAAGCTCAATATATCCTAGGATAAGAGAGTTGCGGACTTGAAAATTATATGGGCAGCATCGGGGGAGGTGCCCGCAAAAAGTGATCGCAGAAATGGGGCATTTTGGCATGGTTCGATTTTTGTGAATATAATAAGGGTACTACCTTATAACTTTTTAATGGCGGGTCAAAAAAAAAAGTTGAATTGACGGTGCAGAACGATAGATTAGATATCCCTGAAGACACTTTTTGTGTGGGAAAAAGGCCAATTCCAAAAACCCTGGCAATTGTGAGCTTTTTGCGAGATGGTGACGTCATGGTTTTGTCCCGAAAAAGCTCAATATATCCTAGGTAGGGTAGGTTAGAGAGGGAAGGCTTACCGCATGGGCAAAAGTCAAAAATGCCTGAAATCTCAAGACGACGGGACATGTCAAGCCGAATAATGGCAAGAATTAAATTTAGTTAAGTTTGACCATAACTCATGAACTAAGCATGCTAAATAGACAAAAATTTTACCTGACTCTGCCTTGGTTAGTCACTCGTCCGAACATCAAACTTTTATGTTCCTTGTCTGGCATCTTCAGTCCGGAAATTAAAGGCAAGCGAAGGAACTCCGATGGTCTAGCAAAAGCCTGTTCAACTGGATTGGTGTACTCTCAGCTGAAACACAAAGTATACAAGTTCGATTCACCCTCACATCATTGCTGGATTTGTTCAAGCTTTACACCATTGGAAAGCCCTTTTCAAGGGCTCGTTTCAAGTTGAAACGCCGTGGCTGTGATGATTTTTTAGGCGACGCGAGTGGCTGAGAGAGTATAGGCCTACCCCCAGGGTACAAGCAAAAAACGCGGACACGACTAGTCATGCCGAATACTGGCAAGAAATAAATTTAGTTAAGTTTGACCATAACTCTTAAACTAGCATGTTAGAAAGACGAAAATTCAGACTGGAAATCACAGGCGAGCGGGGTTACCTCGAAGGCCTCGCAAATGCATGTTCAATTGGGTTTCTGTACTCTCAGAAGAATCATAGAAATACACTAAACAGTCTGCAGAAACGCTTCTCTGATTTAAATTTTGGGAAATACAAAGTGAGATATTTTACATAACCGTAGTACTTCGAAGTTAAAAGTTTCTCAAACTGCATTATACTACCCAAAGCTGCTGTACTTCTTACCAAGTAAGTTTTTATTGCCATTAATTTTCAGAGTCAATCCCAAACGTGTACTGTGCCTTTAAATGGCTTTATCTTGAATTCATTTGTTAGTTTTGTTAAACGTATGCAGTTATTTCAACATGTGGAGTCGGCTCCGTTTCACGGTGACCGGAATGCCACATTCCACACTGTTTTGGTACTTGGGTGTCAACCGATAATTCAGAATACGAACAATACCCATAATATGCATTGGAATCACCAAGTGTAGGTCACAACACCTACTCAATGGTAACGGCAAAACAGCCCAACTCGACCGACAATTTCGGTTGTCAATGCAAGATCATTTCTGGGTAAATTAAGGGTGTTATTTATGGAAGTTTCAAACTACAATGTATGGTTTTGTATATAGCATGTCCCATCTTGGCATTTTTTTTCACAATTTCGTCCCGGCCGTTTTGATGGCAAAACAGCTCATCTCTGTCTTTAGTCATGTACATTTGATTCTTTCGAGATAGGCTATTTTGCCATGGAAGTGGGCAAAACAAAATTCATGCCCAAGTAGCGTACACTCAAAAAAGTGTGTCCGATTCCTTCCTCCATGGTATATTCTCAACATACATGTCTCTTTAAAACTCAAAGTAAATGTGTTTTTTTTAAATAAATCGAGCACATCAGTAACCTTCGCCACTCTTTTTAATCAACGAGAAAAGCAATTTCCTACATTTTAAAAAAGAAAATAGATTCAGGACACCTTGTGAGGTTTCAAAACAAAATGAGCACTTTAGTCACAAAAGTGTTGCTAATCACTCACGTTTTCATGCCATTTCTGAGAACGGTTGTGTCAGTCATGCTCCTCTACACCATCAGACTGATTAAGTTGAGTGTAGTAGGATCGCTGGTCATAAAGCCACTCCTCGTAGCGTATACCCGTTGGAACATCTGGGTTTCCAGACAAAACTGTGCACTTTAGTCCCCAAAGTGTTGCTAAACACTCACGTTTTCGATGCCATTTCTGAGAACGGTTGTATCAGCCATGCTCATCCACACCATCAGACTGTTGAATGAATGCAGTAGGATCGCTGGTCAAAAAGCCACTCCTCATAGCGTATATACCCGTTGGAACATCTGGGATTCAAGACAAAACTGTGCACCTTAGTCCCAAAAGTGTTGCTAAACACTCACGTTTTCGATGCCATTTCTGAGAACGGTTGAATCAGCCATGCTCCTCCTCACCATCAGACTGGTTGAATGAATGTAGTAGGATCGCTGGTCATAAAGCCACTCTTCGTAGCGTATAGTATCCGTTGGAACATCTGGTTTCCAGACAAAACTGTTGCTTTTTAGTCCCATAAGTGTTGCTAAACACTCACGTTTTCGATGCCATTTCTGAGAACGGTTGTATCAGCCATGCTCCTCCACACCATCAGACTGGTTGAATGAATGTAGTAGGATCGCTGGTCATAAAGCCACTCTTCGTAGCGTATAGTATCCGTTGGAACATCTGGGTTTCCAGACAAAACTGTTGCTTTTTAGTCCCATAAGTGTTGCTAAACACTCACGTTTTCGATGCCATTTCTGAGAACGGTTGTATCAGCCATGCTCCTCCACACCATCAGACTGGTTGAATGAATGTAGTAGGATCGCTGGTCATAAAGCCACTCCTCGTAGCGTATAGTATCCGTTGGAACATCTGGGTTTCCAGACAAAACTGTGCACTTTAGTCCCAAAAGTGTTGCTAAACACTCACGTTTCGATGCCATTTCTGAGAACGGTTGTATCAGCCATGCTCCTCCACACCATCCGACTTATTGAGTTGAGTGTAGCAGGATCGCTGGTCATAAAGCCACTCCTCCTAGCGTATATATACGTTGGAACTAGCGTTATTAACCTGTTGGAACGTTTTGAAGTATGAACACACTTTTTCTTTTACAAAGCACCATGTAATGGTTTACACGGTGCTGTGCGCAATATGCTGCCAATAAACCAGGAACACAGGGGCGAACCCTATCTCTTTACAAACAGGTTGCACTGGGTTCTTATACGTGCATTACACAATGCTACATATCAAGTGTACATGCAATTCCATTGGCATTGGGTCATGCCGTCTTCATCCTTTTTTCACGTTACAATACGTGCAATAAAAAATACTGATACTGGTCTGCCACCTTGATCACTTGTCTCATTTTTGCTATAGCATTAAGCCCCAAGTGAGGAGCTTATAGACCTTTCTATTGTTGATAATTTTAATAATAAAAACAAACTTATCAAGCACAGTTTTGCCGCAAAACGGCCTCAAAGCGCAATGTCCAAATAAAAGATAAAGATGATTAGCCGAATTTTTTTTAAGCTACAATATTACATACTTATTGAGGCCCTGAAGGACTTCAAACAAATATATTTACGTGAATATTTACGTAAATATTCACGATTTTTGCCCTTGAGCCAATTCGTAAATTTTGTACCCCGAACTCTTGAATATTTACGTTAATATTGATTGAATATTCACAACTTGTGTTCCAATAGCAAATATATTTACGTAAAATTTGCGACTTTGGGCACAATCGCAAATATTAACGTAAATATTTACGGGAATATTTCCGATTTGGGGCACAATTTGTGAATATTTACGTAAACATTTACGTGAATATTCAAAGATTGTGCCTTAACGCAAATATTTACGTAAATATTTACGTGAATGTATGCGAATTTGGGCAAAAACTTTGATTATTTACTTAAATGTTTCACGTAGATATGTAGAGTCTCGATGTCCCTTCAGGCCACCATACCTGCGTCATAATTTTTGCAGGATAAGAGAGTACATATCATTCAAATCCGATACGGTGACATCAGGGGAGCTGCCCGCAACAACTGGGTTCGATTTCACAAAACTCTTCCTAACTTAGTACTAGTCCTAGGCAATGCTAAGACAGTAAGAGATATGACTAGTCTTAAGTTAGGACCAGTGAGTCCTATGTCTTAGCATTGCCTAGGACTAGTCCTAAGTTAGGAAGAGTTTTGTGAAATCGACCCCTAATTAATACGCGATTTGACTTTCCTGAAATCCACTAAAGTGTGGGGACATTTTTAATTTCCAATACTTGTATGTGCATTCAAGACCACATATTCACCATTTTATAGTTTAATTTCCAATGTTTTCATCATCAGGGTTTGTTACAAACGTAAACTAGCAAAACAAATTTCATGTCCTTTTAGTCTTCTTTTGATCTTTTTTTTCTTCGTTTCTATGTTCATAATTTTTAAAGTCGGTTTCTAACCTTCACTGTATTGATGTTCTTGGCATCTCGGTATAGTTGTACTATCTGATGCACTGTGAATGAGTTGTTGGTTATAGGCCAAATCATCCGCCAATCAGCTGGGCCTTTCCTCCCAGCAGATGACTGCTCCTCTGATTTGAATTATTCACTAGTCTGTACTGACCACGGGCAGCCATTATTTTCCTTTAAAATTGCTCTAGAGGGCGGTATATACATTGCCGAACTAGAAGTGTAGGTTAATTAATTTCCCCCGAGTATCTACTCTTCAGCAGGCACATTAAATCATTGAAACGATTTTGAATACAACAGTTAGAAAAATGTGTGCTTATTGATGAAATTGAGTGGTTGACCAGCCTCTTGCTGTTGGCTTTGCGATATTGAATGATCGTTGCGACTTGATGAGTTTACATAATCTATATTTGACCACTGAAGGGTAAACTGTTGAAACTGAAATAGTCTTTTCTTTACTGTGAATGCTGACGCGATGGAACATTCATTTTAAATGAGTCAGACGTTAAATTGAAGATGTTTTTTATTGAAATTGGCAGGAGGGACATCTTTATTTGGGGTCAAAACTTATTGTGCGATTCTATGCTAACACTGCAATAATTATATCCTAGGATAAGAGAGTTGCGGACTTGAAAATTATATGGGCAGCATCGGGGGAGGTGCCCGCAAAAAGTGATCGCAGAAATGGGGCATTTTGGCATGGTTCGATTTTTGTGAATATTAATAAGGGTACTACCTTATAACTTTTTTAATGGCGGGTCCAAAAACAAAAAGTTGAATTGACGCTGCAGAACGATAGATTAGATATCCCCGAAGACCTTTTTGGTGTGGGAAAAAGGCCAATTCCAAAACCCTGGCAATTGTGAGATTTTTGCGGGATGGTGACGTCAGGATTTTGTCCCGAAAAAGCTCAATATATCCTAGGATAAGAGAGTTGCGGACTTGAAAATTATATGGGCAGCATCGGGGGAGGTGCCCGCAAAAAGTGATCGCAGAAATGGGGCATTTTGGCATGGTTCGATTTTTGTGAATATTAATAAGGGTACTACCTAATAACTTTTTTAATGGCGGGTCCAAAAAAAAAAAGTTGAATTGACAGTGCAGAACGATAGATTAGATATCCCTGAAGACACTTTTGGTGTGGGAAAAAGGCCAATTCCAAAAATCCTGGCAATTGTGAGCTTTTTGCGAGCTGGTGACGTCAGGATTTTGTCCCGAAAAAGCTCAATATTTCCTAGGATAAGAGAGTTGCGGACTTGAAAATTATATGGGCAGCATCGGGGGAGGTGCCCGCAAAAAGTGATCGCAGAAATGGGGCATTTTGGCATGGTTCGATTTTTGTGAATATTAATAAGGGTACTACTTTATAACTTTTTTAATGGCGGGTCCAAAAAAAAAAAAAGTTGAATTGACAGTGCAGAACGATAGATAAGATATCCCCGAAGACCTTTTTGGCGTGGGAAAAAGGCCAATTCCAAAAACCCTGGCAATTGTGAGCTTTTTGCGAGATGGTGACGTCATGATTTTGTCCCGAAAAGCTCAATATATCCTAGGATAAGAGAGTTGCGGACTTGAAAACTATATGGGCAGCATCGGGGGAGGTGCCCGCAAAAAGTGATCGCAGAAATGGGGCATTTTGGCGTGGTTCGATTTTTGTGAATATTAATAAGGGTACTACCTTATAACTTTTTTAATGGCGGGTCCAAAAAAAAAAGTTGAATTGACGGTGCAGAACGATAGATTAGATATCCCTGAAGACACTTTTGGTGTGGGAAAAAGGCCAATTCCAAAAATCCTGGCAATTGTGAGCTTTTTGCGAGCTGGTGACGTCATGATTTTGTCCCGAAAAAGCTCAATATATCCTAGGATAAGAGAGTTGCGGACTTGAAAATTATATGGGCAGCATCGGGGGAGGTGCCCGCAAAAAGTGATCGCAAAAATGGGGCATTTTGGCATGGTTCGATTTTTGTGAATATTAATAAGGGTACTACCTTATAACTTTTTTAATGGCGGGTCCAAAAACAAAAAGTTGAATTGACGGTGCAGAACGATAGATTAGATATCCCCGAAGACCTTATTGGTGTGGGAAAAAGGCCAATTCCAAAAACCCTGGCAATTGTGAGATTTTTGCGGGATGGTGACGTCAGGATTTTGTCCCGAAAAAGCTCAATATATCCTAGGATAAGAGAGTTGCGGACTTGAAAATTATATGGGCAGCATCGGGGGAGGTGCCCGCAAAAAGTGATCGCAGAAATGGGGCATTTTGGCATGGTTCGATTTTTGTGAATATTAATAAGGGTACTACTTTATAACTTTTTTAATGGCGGGTCCAAAAAAAAAAAGTTGAATTGACAGTGCAAACGATAGATTAGATATCCCTGAAGACACTTTTGGTGTGGGAAAAAGGCCAATTCCAAAAATCCTGGCAATTGTGAGCTTTTTGCGAGCTGGTGACGTCAGGATTTTGTCCCGAAAAAGCTCAATATTTCCTAGGATAAGAGAGTTGCAGACTTGAAAATTTTATGGGCAGCATCGGGGGAGGTGCCCGCAAAAAGTGATCGCAGAAATGGGGCATTTTGGCATGGTTCGATTTTTGTGAATATTAATAAGGGTACTACTTTATAACTTTTTTAATGGCGGGTCCAAAAAAAAAAAAAGTTGAATTGACAGTGCAGAACGATAGATAAGATATCCCCGAAGACCTTTTTGGTGTGGGAAAAAGGCCAATTCCAAAAACCCTGGCAATTGTGAGCTTTTTGCGAGATGGTGACGTCATGATTTTGCCCCGAAAAAGCTCAATATATCCTATGATAAGAGAGTTGCGGACTTGAAAATTATATGGGCAGCATCGAGGGAGGTGCCCGCAAAAGTGATCGCAGAAATGGGGCATTTTGGCATGGTTCGATTTTTGTGAATATTAATAAGGGTACTACCTTATAACTTTTTCAATGTCGGGTCCAAAAAAAAAAGTTGAATTGACGGTGCAGAACGATAGATTAGATATCCCCGAAGACACTTTTGGTGTGTGAAAAAGGCCAATTCCCGAAACCCTGGCAATTGTGAGCTTTTTGCGAGCTGGCGACGTCATGATTTTGTCCCGAAAAAGCTCAATATTTCCTAGGATAAGAGAGTTGCGGACTTGAAAACTATATGGGCAGCATCGGGGGAGGTGCCCGCAAAAAGTGATCGCAGAAATGGGGCATTTTGGCATGGTTCGATTTTTGTGAATATTAATAAGGGTACTACCTTATAACTTTTTTAATGGCGGGTCCAAAAACAAAAAGTTGAATTGACGCTGCAAAACGATAGATTATATATCCCCGAAGACACTTTTGGTGTGGGGAAAAAGGCCAATTCTCAAAACCCTGGCAATTGTGAGCTTTTTGCGAGCTGGCGACGTCATGATTTTGTCCCGAACAAGCTCAATATTTCCTAGGATAAGAGAGTTGCGGACTTGAAAATTATATGGGCAGCATCGGGGGAGGTGCCCGCAAAAAGTGATAGCAGAAATGGGGCATTTTGGCGTGGTTCGATTTTTGTGAATATTAATAAGGGTACTACCTTATAACTTTTTTAATGGCGGGTCCAAAAAAAAAAGTTGAATTGACGGTGCAGAACGATAGATTAGATATCCCTGAAGACACTTTTGGTGTGGGAAAAAGGCCAATTCCAAAAATCCTGGCAATTGTGAGCTTTTTGCGAGCTGGTGACGTCATGATTTTGTCCCGAAAAAGCTCAATATATCCTAGGATAAGAGAGTTGCGGACTTGAAAATTATATGGGCAGCATCGGGGGAGGTGCCCGCAAAAAGTGATCGCAGAAATGGGGCATTTTGGCATGGTTCGATTTTGTGAATAATAATAAGGGTACTACCTTATAACTTTTTTAATGGCGGGTCCAAAAAAAAAAAGTTGAATTGACGGTGCAGAACGATAGATTAGATATCCCCGAAGACACTTTTGGTGTGGGATAAAGGCCAATTCCAAAAACCCTGGCAATTGTGAGCTTTTTGCGAGCTGGTGACGTCATGATTTTGTCCCGAAAAAGCTCAATATATCCTAGGATAAGAGAGTTGCGGACTTGAAAATTATATGGGCAGCATCGAGGGAGGTGCCCGCAAAAAGTGATCGCAGAAATGGGGCATTTTGGCATGGTTCGATTTTTGTGAATATTAATAAGGGTACTACCTTATAACTTTTTCAATGTCGGGTCCAAAAAAAAAAGAAGTGAATTGACGGTGCAGAACGATAGATTATATATCCCCGAAGACACTTTTGGTGTGGGAAAAAGGCCAATTCCAAAAACCCTGGCAATTGTGAGCTTTTTGCGAGATGGTGACGTCATGATTTGGTCCCGAAAAGGCTCAATATATCCTAGGATAAGAGAGTTGCGGACTTGAAAATTATATAGGCAGCATCGGGGAGGTGCCCGCAAAGAGTGATCGCAGAAATGGGGCATTTTGGCATGGTTCGATTTTTGTGAATATTAATAAGGGTACTACCTAATAACTTTTTTAATGGCGGGTCAAAAAAAAAAAGTTGAATTGACGGTGCAGAACGATAGATTAGATATCCCCGAAGACACTTTTGGTGTGGGAAAAAGGCCAATTCCCAAAACCTTGGCAATTGTGAGCTTTTTGCGAGCTGGTGACGTCATGATTTTGTCCCGAAAAAGCTCAATATTTCCTAGGATAAGAGAGTTGCGGACTTGAAAACTATATGGGCAGCATCGGGGGAGGTGCCCGCAAAAAGTGATCGCAGAAATGGGGCATTTTGGCATGGTTCGATTTTTGTGAATATTAATAACTACCTTATAACTTTTTTAATGGCGGGTCAAAAAAAAAGTTGAAATGACGGTGCAGAACGATAGATTAGATATCCCCGAATACACTTTTCGTGTTGGAAAAAGGCCAATTCCAAAAACCCTGGCAATTAAGAACATTTTTTTGCGAGATGGTGACGTCATGAGCGAAGGAAGTCCGAAGGTCTCGCAAAAGCCTGTTCAACTGGGTTGGTTTACTCTCAGCTGAAATACAAGGTATACAAGTTCGATTCACCCTCACATCATTGCTGGATTTGTTCAAGCTTTACACCATTGGAAAACCCTTTTCAAGGGCTCGCTTCAATTTGAAACGCTGTGGCTGTGATGATTTTTTAAGCGACGCGAGTGGCTGAGAGAGTATAGGCCTACCCCCAGGGTACAAGCAAAAAACGCGGACACGACTAGGCATGACGAATACTGGCAAGAAATAAATTTAGTTAAGTTTGACCATAACTCTTAAACTAAGCATGTTAGAAAGACGAAAATTCAGACTGGATATCACAGGCGAGCGGGGTTTCCTCGAAGGCCTCGCAAATTCATGTTCAAATGGGTTTCTGTACTCTCAGAAGAATCATAGAAATACACTAAACAGTCTGCAGAAACGCTTCTCAGATTTAAATTTTGGGAAATACAAAGTGAGATATTTTCCATAACCGTAGTACTTCGAAGTTAAAAGTTTCTCAAAATGCATTATACTACCCAAAGCTCCTGTACTCCTTACCAAGTAAGTTTTTATTGCCATTAATTTTCAGAGTCAATCCCAAACGTGTACTGTGCCTTTAAATGGCTTTATCTTGAATTAATTTGTTAGTTTTGTTAAACGTATGCAGTTATTTCAACAGGTGGAGTCGGCTCCGTTTCCGGTGACCGGAATGCCACATTCCACACTGTTTTGGTACTGGGGTGTCAGAATACGAACAATACCCATAATATGCATTGGAATCACCAAGTGTAGGTCACAACACCTACTCAATGGTAACGGCAAAACAGCCCAACTCGACCAACAATTTGGGTTGTCAATGTAAGATCATTTCTGGGTAAATTAAGGGTGTTATTTATGACATTTGATTCTTTCGAGCTAGCCTATTTTGCCATGGAAGTGGGCAAAACAAAATTCATGCCCAAGTAGCGTACACTAAAAAAAAGTGTGTCCGACTCCTTCCTCCATGGTATATTTCCAACATACATGTCTCTTTACAACTCAAAATAATTGTGTTTTTTTATAAATCGAGCACATCAGTAACCTTCGCCACTCTGTTTAATCAACGAGAAAAGCAATAAGGGCTCAGAACGGGAGTTTTTTCCTACATTTGTAAAGAAGAAAACAGATTCAGGACACCTTGTGAGGTTTCCAGACAAAACTGTGCACTTCAGTCCCAAAAGTGTTGCTAATCACTCACGTTTTCGATGCCATTTCTGAGAACGGTTGTATCAGCCATGCCCCTCCACACCATTAGACTGATTGAGTTTAATGTAGTAGGATCGCTAGTCATTTAGCCACTCCTCGTAGCGTATACCCGTTGGAACATCTGGGTTTCCAGACAAAACTGTGCACTTTAGTCCCAAAAGTGTTGCTAAACACTCACGTTTTCGATGCCATTTCTGAGAACGGTTGTATCAGCCATGCCCCTCCACACCATTAGACTGATTGAGTTTAATGTAGTAGGATCGCCAGTCATTTAGCCACTCCTCGTAGCGTATACCCGTTGGAACATCTGGGTTTCCGGACAAAACTGTGCACTTTAGTCCCAAAAGTGTTTCTAAACACTCACGTTTTCGATGCCATTTCTGAGAACGGTTGTATCAGCCATGCTCTTCCACACCATCAGACTGATTGAATGAATGTTGTATGATTGCTGGTCATAAAGCCACTCCTCATAGCGTATAGTACCCGTTGGAACATCTGGGCTTCCAGAGAAAACTGTGCACTTTAGTCCCAAAAGTGTTGCTAAACACTAGAATTTTCGATGCCATTTCTGAGAATAGTTGTATCAGCCATGCTCCTCCACACCATCAGACTGATTAAGTTGAGAGTAGTAGGATCGCTACTCCTTGTAGCGTATAGAAGTATGAGACCCTTTTTCCTTTACATAGCAACATGTAATGGTTTACACGGTGCTGTAGCGCAATATGCTGCCAATCAAACCAGGAACACAGGGGGAACCCATCTCTTTACAACAGGTGCACTGGGTTCTTATACATGCATTACACAGTGCTACATACCAAGTGTACATGCAATTCCATTGGCATTGGGTCATACCGTCTTCATCCTTTTTTTCAAGTTACAATACGTGCAATGACAATACTGAATACTGGTCTGCCACCTTGATCACTGTCTCATTTTTGCTATAGCATTAAGCCCCGTCGGAGGAGCTTTATAGACCTTTCTATCGTTGATAATTTTAATAATAAAAACAAACTTATCTAGCACAGTATTGCCACAAAACCAAATAAAAGACAAAAGTGATTAGCAATTTTTTTTTATTATTACAAAATTACATACTTATGGTGGCCCTGAAGGGCCATGAAACAAAAATATTTACGTGAATAGTCACGTAAATATTCACGATTTTTGCCCCAATTCGCAAATATTTTATTTATTTTCAATTTCCTTCAAATTTAATTAAATTTTATTTATTTTCATTTTCCAAAATAAAAAAAACCCTCCAGGGTCTCGAAACCTGAACCCTTTTCTTCAGAGTCAGGAGTCCTGCCACTGGACCACTGCTGCTCTTACACTTTTGACTAGACTACGTTGGGATTAAATTTCAAATTTAATTTAATTTTATTTGTTTTCATTTTCCAAAAAAAAAAAAAAAAAAAAAACCTCCAGGGTCTCGAACCCTGAACCTTTTTCTTCAGAGTCAGGAGTCCTGCCACTGGACCACTGCTGCTCTTACACTTTTGACTAGACTACGTTCGGATTAAATTTCAAATTTAATTTAATGTTATAAATTTTCAATTTCCAAAATAGAAAATACCCTCCAGGGTCTCGAACCCTGAACCTTTTTCTTCAGAGTCAGGAGTCCTGCCACTGGACCACTGCTGCTCTTACACTTTTGACTAGACTAAGTTCGGATTAAATTTCAAATTTAATTTAATTTTATTTATTTTTAATTTCTAAAATAAAAAAAAAACCCTCCAGGGTCTCGAACCCTGAACATTTTTCTTCAGAGTCAGGAGTCCCGCCACTGGACCAATGCTGCTCTTAAACTTTAGATTAGACTACGTTCGGATTAAATTTCAAATTTAATTTAATTTTATATATTTTCAATTTCCAAAATAAAAAAAAACACTCCAGGGTCTCGAACCCTGAACCTTTTTCTTCAGAGTCAGGAGTCCTGCCACTGACCACTGCTGCTCTTACACTTTTGACTAGACTACGTTCGGATTAAATTTCAAATTTAATTTATTTTTTTTTATTTTTAATTTCTAAAATAAAAAAAAACCTCCAGGGTCTCGAACCCTGAACATTTTTCTTCAGATTCAGGAGTCCCGCCACTGGACCAATGCTGCTCTTAAACTTTAGATTAGACTACGTTCGGATTAAATTTCAAATTTAATTTAATTTTATATATTTTCAATTTCCAAAATAGAAAAAACGCTCCAGGGTCTCGAACCCTGAACATTTTTCTTCAGAGTCAGGAGTCCTGCCACTGGACCACTGCTGCTCTTACACTTTTGACTAGACTACGTTCGGATTAAATTTCAAATTTAATTTAATTTTATTTATTTTTAATTTCTAAAATAAAAAAAAAAAACCTCCAGGGTCTCGAACCCTGAACATTTTTTCTCCAAAGTCAGGAGTCCTTCCACTGGACCACTGCTGCTCTTACACTTTGACTAGACTACGTTCGGATTAAATTTCAAATTTAATTTAATTTTATATATTTTCAATTTCCAAAATAAAAAAAACCTCCAGGTCTCGAACCCTGAACCTTTTTCTTCAGAGTCAGGAGTCCTGCCACTGGACCACTGCTGCTCTTACACTTTTGGCTAGACTACGTTCGGATTAAATTTCAAATTTAATTTAATTTTATTTATTTTTAATTTCTAAAATAAAAAAAAAAAACCTCCAGGGTCTCGAACCCTGAACATTTCTCTTCAGAGTCAGGAGTCCCGCCACTGGACCAATGCTGCTCTTAAACTTTTAGATTAGACTACGTTCGGATTAAATTTCAAATTTAATTTAATTTTATATATTTTCAATTTCCAAAATAAAAAAAAACACTCCAGGGTCTCGAACCCTGAACCTTTTTCTTCAGAGTCAGGAGTCCTGCCACTGGCCACTGCTGCTCTTACACTTTTGACTAGACTACGTTCGGATTAAATTTCAAATTTAATTTAATTTTTTTTATTTTTAATTTCTAAAATAAAAAAAAAACCCTCCAGGGTCTCGAACCCTGAACATTTTTCTTCAGAGTCAGGAGTCCTGCCACTGGACCACTGCTGCTCTTAACTTTTGACTAGACTACGTTCGGATTAAATTTCAAATTTAATTTAATTTTATTTATTTTTAATTTCTAAAAAATAAAAAAAAAAACCTCCAGGGTCTCGAACCCTGAACATTTTTTCTTCAGAGTCAGGAGTCCCGCCACTGGACCAATGCTGCTCTTAAACTTTAGATTAGACTACGTTCGGATTAAATTTCAAATTTAATTTAATTTTATTATTTTCAATATCCAAATTAAAAAAAAAAACACTCCAGGGTCTCGAACCCTGAACCTTTTTCTTCAGAGTCAGGAGTCCTGCCACTGGACCACTGATGCTCTTACACTTTTGACTAGACTACGTTCGGATTAAATTTCAAATTTAATTTAATTTTTTTTTTTTCAATTTCCAAAATAAAAAAAAAAAAACTCCAGAGTCTCGAACCCTGAACCCTTTTCTCCAAAGTCAGGAGTCCTTCCACTGGACCACTGCTGCTCTTAACACTTTTGACTAGACTACGTTCGGATTAAATTTCAAATTTAATTTAATTTTATATATTTTCAATTTCCAAAATAAAAAAAAACCCTCCAGGGTCTCGAACCCTGAACCTTTTTCTTCAGAGTCAGGAGTCCTGCCACTTGACCACTGTGCTCTTACACTTTTGGCAAGACTACGTTCGGATTAAATTTCAAATTTAATTTAATTTTAATTAATTTCAATTTCCAAAATAAAAAAACCTCCAGGGTCTCGAACCCTGAACCTTTTTCTTCACAGTCAGGAGTCCTGCCACTGGACCAATGCTGCTCTTAAACTTTAGATTAGACTACGTTCGGATTAAATTTCAAATTTAATTTAATTTTATATATTTTCAATATCCAAAATAAAAAAAAAAAACCTCCAGGGTCTCGAACCCTGAACCTTTTTCTTCAGAGTCAGGAGTCCTGCCACTGGACCACTGATGCTCTTACACTTTTGACTAGACTACGTTCGGATTAAATTTCAAATTTAATTTAATTTTTTTTTTTTTCAATTTCCAAAATAAAAAAAAACAAACTCCAGAGTCTCGAACCCTGAACCTTTTTCTCCAAAGTCAGGAGTCCTTCCACTGGACCACTGCTGCTCTTACACTTTTGACTAGACTACGTTCGGATTAAATTTCAAATTTAATTTAATTTTATAATTTTCAATTTCCAAAATAAAAAAAACCCTCCAGGGTCTCGAACCCTGAACCTTTTTCTTCAGAGTCAGGAGTCCTGCCACTTGACCACTGCTGCTCTTACACTTTTGGCAAGACTACGTTCGGATTAAATTTCAAATTTAATTTAATTTTAATTAATTTCAATTTCCAAAATAAAAAAAAACCCTCCAGGGTCTCGAACCCTGAACATTTTTCTTCAGAGTCAGGAGTCCTGCCACTGGACCACTGCTGCTCTTACACTTTTGGCTAGACTACGTTCGGATTAAATTTAAAATTTTATTTAATTTTATTTATTTTCAATTTCCAAAATAAAAAAAAACCTCCAGGGTCTCGAACCCTGAACCTTTTTTCTTCACAGTCAGGAGTCCTGCCTTTGGACCACTGCTGCTCTTACACTTTTGACTAGACTACGTTCGGATTAAATTTCAAATTTAATTTAATTTTATTTATTTTCAATTTCCAAAATAAAAAAAAAAACCTCCAGGGTCTCGAACCTTGAACCTTTTTCTCCAAAGTCAGGAGTCCTTCCACTGGACCACTGATGCTCTTACACTTTTGACTAGACTACGTTCGGAGTAAATTTCAAATTTAATTTAATTTTATTTATTTTCAATTTCTAAAAAAAAAAAAAAAAAAACCTCCAGGTCTCGAACCCTGAACATTTTTCTTCAGAGTCAGGAGTCCCGCCACTGGACCAATGCTGCTCTTAAACTTTAGATTAGACTACGTTCGGATTAAATTTCAAATTTAATTTAATTTTATATATTTTCAATTTCCAAAATAAAAAAAAACGCTCCATGGTCTCGAACCCTGAACCTTTTTCTTCAGAGTCAGGAGTCCTGCCACTGGACCACTGATGCTCTTACACTTTTGACTAGACTACGTTCGGATTAAATTTCAAATTTAATTTAATGTTAATTAATTTCAATTTCCAAAATAAAAAAAACCTCCAGGGTCTCGAACCCTGAACATTTTTCTTCAGAGTCAGGAGTCCTGCCACTGGACCACTGCTGCTCTTACACTTTTGGCTAGACTACGTTCGGATTAAATTTCAAATTTAATTTAATTTTATATATTTTCAATTTCCAAAATAAAAAAAAAAACCTCCAGGGTCTCGAACCCTGAACCTTTTCTTCAGAGTCAGGAGTCCTGCCACTGGACCACTGCTGCTCTTACACTTTGACTAGACTAAAGTTCGGATTAAATTTCAAATTTAATTTAATTTTATTTATTTTTAATTTCTAAAATAAAAAAAAAAAAAACCTCCAGGTCTCGAACCCTGAACATTTTTCTTCAGAGTCAGGAGTCCCGCCACTGGACCAATGCTGCTCTTAAACTTTAGATTAGACTACGTTCGGATTAAATTTCAAATTTAATTTAATTTTATATATTTTCAATTTCCAAAATAAAAAAAAACACTCCAGGGTCTCGAACCCTGAACCTTTTTCTTCAGAGTCAGGAGTCCTGCCACTGACCACTGCTGCTCTTACACTTTTGACTAGACTACGTTCGGATTAAATTTCAAATTTAATTTAATTTTTTTTATTTTTAATTTCTAAAATAAAAAAAAAACCTCCAGGTCTCGAACCCTGAACATTTTTCTTCAGATTCAGTAGTCCCGCCACTGGACCAATGCTGCTCTTAAACTTTAGATTAGACTACGTTCGGATTAAATTTCAAATTTAATTTAATTTTATATATTTTCAATTTCCAAAATAGAAAAAACGCTCCAGGGTCTCGAACCCTGAACATTTTTCTTCAGAGTCAGGAGTCCTGCCACTTGACCACTGCTGCTCTTACACTTTTGACTAGACTACGTTCGGATTAAATTTCAAATTTAATTTAATTTTATTTATTTTTAATTTCTAAAATAAAAAAAAAAAAACCTCCAGGGTCTCGAACCCTGAACATTTTTTCTCCAAGTCAGGAGTCCTTCCACTGGACCAATGCTGCTCTTACACTTTTGACTAGACTACGTTCAGATTAAATTTCAAATTTAATTTAATTTTATATATTTCAATTTCCAAAATAAAAAAAACCTCCAGGGTCTTGAACCCTGAACCTTTTTCTTCAGAGTCAGGAGTCCTGCCAGTTGACCACTGCTGCTCTTACACTTTTGGCTAGACTACGTTCGGATTAAATTTCAAATTTAATTTAATTTTAATTAATTTCAATTTCCAAAATAAAAAAAAACCCTCCAGGGTCTCGAACCCTGAACATTTTTCTTCAGAGTCAGGAGTCCTGCCACTGGACCACTGCTGCTCTTACACTTTTGGCTAGACTACGTTCGGATTAAATTTCAAATTTAATTTAATTTTATTATTTTTCAATTTCCAAAATAAAAAAAAAAAACCTCCAGGGTCTCGAACCCTAACCTTTTTCTTCAGAGTCAGGAGTCCTGCCACTGGACCACTGCTGCTCTTACACTTTTGACTAGACTACGTTCAGATTAAATTTCAAATTTAATTTAATTTTATTTATTTTTAATTTCTAAAAAAAAAAAAAAAACTCCAGGGTCTCGAACCCTGAACATTTCTCTTCAGAGTCAGGAGTCCCGCCACTGGACCAATGCTGCTCTTAAACTTTTAGATAGACTACGTTCGGATTAAATTTCAAATTTAATTTAATTTTATATATTTTCAATTTCCAAAATAAAAAAAAACACTCCAGGGTCTCGAACCCTGAACCTTTTTCTTCAGAGTCAGGAGTCCTGCCATCTGGACCACTGCTGCTCTTACACTTTTGACTAGACTACGTTCGGATTAAATTTCAAATTTAATTTAATTTTATTATTTTCAATTTCCAAAATAAAAAAAAAAAACACTCCAGGGTCTCGAACCTGAACATTTTTCTTCAGAGTCAGGAGTCCTGCCACTGGACCACTGCTGCTCTTACACTTTTGACTAGACTACGTTCGGATTAAATTTTAAATTTAATTTAATTTTATTTTTTTCAATTTCCAAAAAAAAAAAAAAACTCCGGGTCTCGAACCCTGAACCTTTTTCTTCAGAGTCAGAGTCCTGCCACTGGACCACTGCTGCTCTTACACTTTAGATTAGACTACGTTCGGAGTAAATTTCAAATTTAATTTAATTTTATTTATTTTCATTTTCCAAAATAAAAAAAAAAACCTCCAGGGTCTCGAACCCTGAACCTTTTTCTTCAGAGTCAGGAGTCCTGCCTCTGGACCACTGCTGCTCTTACCCTTTTGACTAGACTAGGTTCGGATTAAATTTCAAATTTAATTTAATTTTATTTATTTTCAATTTCCAAAATAAAAAAAAAAACCTCCAGGGTCTCGAACACTGAACATTTTTCTTCAGAGTCAGGAGTCCTGCCACTGGACCAATGCTGCTCTTAACTTTTGACTAGACTACGTTCGGATTAAATTTCAAATTTAATTTAATTTTATATAATTTTCAATTTCCAAAATAAAAAAAACGCTCCAGGGTCTCGAACCCTGAACTTTTTCTTCAGAGTCAGGAGTCCTGCCACTGGACCACTGATGCTCTTACACTTTTGACTAGACTACGTTCGGATTAAATTTCAAATTTAATTTAATGTTAATTAATTTCAATTTCCAAAATAAAAAAAACCCTCCAGGGTCTCGAACCCTGAACATTTTTTCTTCAAGTCAGGAGTCCTGCCTCTGGACCACTGCTGCTCTTACACTTTTGGCTAGACTACGTTCGGATTAAATTTCAAATTTAATTTAATTTTATATATTTTCAATTTCCAAAATAAAAAAAAAACCTCCAGGGTCTCGAACCCTGAACCTTTTTCTCAAAGTCAGAGTCCGCCACTGGACCACTGCTGCTCTTACACTTTTGGCTAGACTACGTTCGGATTAAATTTCAAATTTAATTTAATTTATTTATTTTCAATTTCCAAAAAAAAAAAAAAAAAACCTCCAGGGTCTCGAACCCTGAACTTTTTCTTCAGAGTCAGGAGTCCTGCCACTAGGACCACTGCTGCTCTTACACTTTTGACTAGACTACGTTCGGATTAAATTTCAAATTTAATTTAATTTTATTTATTTTCAATTTCCAAAAAAAAAAAAAAAAAAACTCCAGGTCTCGAACCCTGAACCTTTTTCTCAAGTCAGGAGTCCTGCCACTGGACCACTGCTGCTCTTACACTTTTGACTAGACTACGTTCGGATTAAATTTCAAATTTAATTTAATTTTAATTAATTTCAATTTCCAAAATAAAAAAACCTCCAGGGTCTCGAACCCTGAACATTTTTCTTCAGAGTCAGGAGTCCTGCCACTGGACCACTGCTGCTCTTACATTTTGACTAGACTACGTTCGGATTAAATTTCAAATTTAATTTATATTTTATTTATTTTCAATTTCCAAAAAAAACAAAAAAACCCCAGGGTCTCGAACCCTGAACCTTTTTCTTCAGAGTCAGGAGTCCTGCCACTGGACCACTGCTGCTTTACACTTTTGACTAGACTACGTTCGGATAAATTTCAAATTTAACTTAGTTTTATTTATTTTCAATTTCCTAAATAAAAAAAAAAACCTCCGGGTCTCGAACCCTGAACCTTTTACTTCAGAGTCAGGAGTCCTGCCACTGGACCACTGCTGCTCTTACACTTTTGGCTAGACTAGTTCGGATTAAATTTCAAATTTAATTTATTTATATATTTTTATTTTCAATTTCCAAATAAAAAAAAAACCCTCCAGGGTCTCGAACCCTGAACATTTTTCTCAAAGTCAGGAGTCCTTCCACTGGACCACTGCGCTCTTACACTTTGACTAGACTACGTTCGGATAAATTTCAAATTTAATTTAATTTTATTTATTTTCAATTTCCAAAAAAAAAAAAAAATCCAGATCTCGAACCCTGAACCTTTTTCTACAAGTCAGGAGTCCTGCCACTGGACCACTGCGCTCTTACACTTTTGACTAGACTACGTTCGGATTAAATTTCAAATTTAATTTAATTTTATTATTTTCAATTTCCAAAATAAAAAAAAAACACTCCAGGTCTCGAACCCTGACATTTTTCTCTCAGAGTCAGAGTCCTGCCATGGACCACTTGCTCTTACACTTTTGACTAGACTACGTTCGATTAAATTTAAATTTAATTTAATTTTATTTTTTTCAATTTCCAAAAAAAAAAAAAACTCCGTCTCGAACCCTGAACCTTTTTCTTCAGCGTCAGGAGTCCTGCCACTGGACCACTGCTGCTCTTACACTTTAGATTAGACTACGTTCGGATAAATTTCAAATTTAATTTAATTTATTTATTTTCATTTCCAAAATAAAAAAAAAACCTCCAGGGTCTCGAACCCTGAACCTTTTTCTTCAAGTCAGGATCCTGCCCTGGACCACTGCTGCTCTTACCCTTTTGACTAGACTAAGTTCGGATTAAATTTCAACATTAATTTAATTTAATTAATTTTCAATTTCCAAAATAAAAAAACCTCCGGGTCTCGAACCTGAACATTTTTCTTCAGAGTCAGGAGTCCTGCCACTGGACCACTGCTGCTCTTACACTTTTGGCTAGACTACGTTCGGATTAAATTTAAAATTTTATTTAATTTTATTTATTTTCAATTTCCAAAATAAAAAAAAAAACCTCCAGGGTCTCGAACCCTGAACCTTTTTCTCAAAGTCAGGAGTCCTCCACTGGACCACTGCTGCTCTTACACTTTAGATTAGACTACGTTCGGAGTAAATTTCAAATTTAATTTAATTTTATTTATTTTCATTTCCAAAATAAAAAAAAAACCTCCAGGGTCTCGAACCCTGAACCTTTTTCTTCAGAGTCAGGAGTCCTGCCACTGGACCACTGCTGCTCTTACACTTTAGATAGACTACGTTCGGAGTAAATTTCAAATTAATTTAATTTTATTTATTTTCATTTCCAAATAAAAAAAAAACTCCAGGTCTGAACCCTGAACCTTTTTCTTCAGAGTCAGGAGTCCTGCCTCGGACCACTGCTGCTCTTACCCTTTTGACTAGACTAGGTTCGGATTAAATTTCAAATTTAATTTAATTTTATTTATTTTCAATTTCCAAATAAAAAAAAACCTCCAGGTCTCGAACACTGAACTTTTTCTTCAGAGTCAGGAGTCCTGCCACTGACCAATGCTGCTCTACACTTTTGACTAGACTACGTTCGATTAAATTTCAAATTTAATTTAATTTTAATTAATTTCAATTTCCAAAAAAAAAAACCTCCAGGTCTCGAACCTGAACATTTTCTTCAGAGTCAGGAGTCCTGCCCTGGACCACTGCGCTCTACACTTTGCTTGACTACGTTCGATTAAATTCAATTTAATTTAATTTTATTTATTTCAATTTCCAAAATAAAAAAAAACCTCCGGTCTCGAACCCTGAACCTTTTACTTCAGAGTCAGGAGTCCTGCCACTGGACACTGCTGCTCTTACACTTTTGACTAGACTACGTTCGGATTAAATTTCAAATTTTATTTAATTTTATTATTTTCATTTCCAAAATAAAAAAAAACCTCAGGGTCCGAACCCTGAACCTTTTCTCACAGTCAGGATCCTGCCTTTGGACCACTGCTGCTCTTACACTTTTGACTAACTACGTTCGATTAAATTTCAAATTTATTAATTTTATTTATTTTCAATTTCCAAATAAAAAAAAACCCTCCAGGGTCTCGAACCCTGAACCTTTTTCTTCCAAAGTCAGGAGTCCTCCACTGGACCACTGCTGCTCTTACACTTTTGACTAGACTACGTTCGGGATAAATTTCAAATTTAATTTAATTTTATTTATTTTCAATTTCCAAAAAAAAAAAAAAAACTCCAGGATCTCGACTTTTTCTTCAGAGTCAGGAGTCTGCCACTGGACCACTGCTGCTCTTACACTTTTGACTAGACTAGTTCGGATTAAATTTCAAATTTAATTTATTTATTTATTTTCAATTTCCAAAAAAAAAAACTCCAGGTCTCGAACCTGACTTTTTCTTCAGAGTCAGGAGTCTGCACTGGACCACTGTGCTCTTACACTTTGACTAGACTACGTTCGATTAAATTTCAATTTAATTTATTTTATTTTTTTCAATTCAAAAAAAAAAACTCAGGGTCTCGAACCCTGAACCTTTTTCTCAGAGTCAGGAGTCTGCCATGGACCACTGCTGCCTTACACTTTGACTAACTAGTTCGGATTAAATTTCAAATTTAATTTATTATTATTTTCATTTCAAAAAAAAAAAACCTCCAGGTCCGAACCCTGAACCTTTTTCTTCAGAGTCAGGAGTCTCATGGACCACTGCTGTCTACACTTTTGACTAGACTACGTTCGGATTAAATTTCAAATTTATTTAATTTTATTTATTTTCAATTTCCAAAAAAAAACCTCAGGGTCGACCCTGACCTTTTTCAGAGTCAGGAGTCTGCATGGACATGTGCTCTTACACTTTTGATAGATACGTTCGGATTAAATTTCAAATTTAATTTATTTTATTTATTTTCAATTTCCAAAAAAAAAACCCAGGGTCTCGACCTGAACCTTTTTTCAGTCAGGAGTCTCACTGGACACTGCTGCTCTTACACTTTTGACTAGATACGTTGGATAATTTCAAATTTAATTTAATTTATTTATTTCAATTTCCAAAAAAAAAAACTCAGGGTCTCGAACCTGAACTTTTTCTTCAGAGTCGGAGTCTGCCATGGACCATGCTGCTCTTACACTTTTGATAGATACGTTCGGATTAAATTTAAATTTAATTTATTTTTATTTATTTTCAATTTCAAATAAAAAACTCCAGGGTTCGACCTGAACCTTTTTCTTCAGAGTCAGGAGTCTGCACTGGACACTGTGCTCTTACACTTTTGACTAGACTACGTTGATTAAATTTCAATTTAATTTATTTTTTTATTTAATCAAAAAAAACACTCAGGGTCTCGAACCTGAACTTTTTCTTCGAGTAGAGTCTGCCTGGACAGCTGCTTACATTTTGACTGATACGTTCGGATTAAATTTCAATTAATTTTTTTATTTTTTTCAATTTCCAAAAAAAAAACCTCCGGGTCTCGAACCCTGAACTTTTTTCAGTCAGGAGTCTGCCTGGCATGTGCTCTTCACTTTGACAGATCGTTCGGATTAATTTAATTAATTTATTTTTTTTCATTTCCAAAAAAAAAACTCCGGGTCTCGAACTGACCTTTTTCTTCGAGTCAGGAGTCCTGCTGGACACTGTGCTCTACATTTTGACTAGTCGTTGATAAATTTCAAATTTATTTTATTTTTTTATTCAATTTCCAAAAAAAAAACTCCAGGGTCTCGAACCTGACTTTTTTTCAGAGTCGGAGTCTGCCTGGACATGTGCTCTACATTTGATAGATAGTGGATTAAATTTCAATTAATTTTTATTATTTTCAATTTCCAAAAAAAAACTCCGGGTCTCGAACCTGAACCTTTTTCAGTCGGAGTCTGCATGGACATGCTGCTCTTAACTTTTGACTAGAACGTTGGATTAATTTCAAATTATTTTTTTTTTTTTAATTTCAAAAAAAACTCAGGTCTGACTGAACCTTTTTTTCAGGTCAGGAGTCTGCCCTGGACATGTGCTTTACACTTTGACTGACTACGTTCGGATTAAATTTCAAATTTAATTTATTTTAATTTATTTTCAATTTCCAAAAAAAAAAAAAACCTCCAGGGTCTCGAACCTGAACCTTTTTCTTCAGAGTCGGAGTCCTGCCACTGGACCACTGCTGCTCTACACTTTTGACTAGACTACGTTCGGATTAAATTTCAAATTTAATTTTATTTTTTTTATTTTCAATTTCCAAAATAAAAAAAACCTCCAGGGTCTCGAACCTGAACCTTTTTCTTCAGAGTCAGAGTCCTGCCACTGGACCACTGCTGCTCTTACACTTTTGACTAGACTACGTTCGGATTAAATTTCAAATTTAATTTATTTTATTTATTTTCAATTTCAAAATAAAAAAACCTCCAGGGTCTCGAACCCTGAACCTTTTTCTTCAGAGTCAGGAGTCCTGCCACTGGACCACTGCTGCTCTTACACTTTTGACTAGACTACGTTCGGATTAAATTTCAAATTTAATTATATTTAATTTATTTTTAATTTCCAAAAAATAAAATAAATAAAAAATAAAATCCAGGGTCTCGAACCTGAACCTTTTTTCTTCAGAGTCAGGAGTCCTGCCACTGGACCACTGCTGCTCTAACACTTTTGACTAGACTACGTTCGGATTAAATTTAAAATTTAATTTAATTTAAATTATTTTCAATTTCCAAAATTAAAAAAAAACCTCCAGGGTTTTCGAACCCTGAACCTTTTTCTTCAGAGTCAGGAGTCCTGCCACTGGACCACTGCTGCTCTTACACTTTGACTAGACTACGTTCGGATTAAATTTCAAATTTAATTTATTTTAATTATTTTCAATTTCCAAAAAAAAAAAAAACTCCAGGGTCTCGAACCTGAACCTTTTTCTTCAGAGTCAGGAGTCCTGCCACTGGACCACTGCTGCTCTTACACTTTTGACTAGACTACGTTGGATTAAATTTCAAATTTAATTTATTTTATTTATTTTCAATTTCCAAAATAAAAAAAAAACTCCAGGGTCTCGAACCCTGAACCTTTTCTTCAGAGTCAGGAGTCTGCCAAATGGACCACTGCTGCTCTTACACTTTTGACTAGACTACGTTCGGATTAATTTCAAATTTAATTTAATTTTATTTATTTTCAATTTCCAAAAAAAAAAAAAAAACCTCCAGGGTCTCGAACCTGAACCTTTTTCTTCAGAGTCAGGAGTCTGCCACTGGACCACTGCTGCTCTTACACTTTAAATTCCAATCCCAACCAACAAAAAAAAAAAATCACCCCACACCCAACCAACCCCCCTCTAACTACCCTTACTCCTCTTTACTATCTTCACTCATTCCTTAACTTTAATTCCATTAAAAAAAAAAAATTCCCAATCCCCCACCCAACCCCAACCCAACCCAAACCAATCCACCCCTACTAACTACCCCCTATACCTCTCCTCCTATTACCTATTCTTCCACATCAATCCTCCCCTTAACCTTAATCCCCATTCTAAAAAAAAACAAAATTCCCAATCCCCACCCACCCCAACCAACCCAAATCCCAAACCACCTCCTACTACACCTACCCCTATACCTTCCTCCTATTACCTATTCTTCACATCCAATCCTCCCCCTTAACTTTAACTCTCCCCCATTCTTTAAAAAAAAAAAAAAAATTCCCAATCCCCACCCACCCACCCAACCCAAATCCAAACCATCCCTACTACACACCCCTATACTCTCCCTCCTATTACCTATCTTCCATCCATCCTCCCCCTTAACTTTAACTCCCATTCTTAAAAAAAAACAAAATTCCAATCCCCCACCCAACCCACCAAATCCCAAACCACCCTACTAACACCCTATACCTCTCCTATTACCTATTCTTCACATCAATCCTCCCCTTACTTTAACCCTCTAAAAAAAAAAATTCCAATCCCACCACCACCAACCAATCCCAAACATCCTACTACACCCTAACCTTCCTCTATTACCTATTCTTCACATCAATCTCCCCCTTAACTTTAATCTCCATCTAAAAAAAAAAATCCAATCCCCACCACCCCCCAACCAACCAACCACCCACTAACACCCCCTATACCTCTCCTATTACTATTCTTCAATCAATCCTCCCCTTAACTTTAATCTCATTCAAAAAAAAAAAAATCCCAATCCCCACCCACCCCAACCCAACCAATCCAACCACTCCTACTACACCCCCTATACCTCTCCCTACTATTCTCAATCAATCTCCCCTAACTTTAACCTCCTTAAAAAAAAACAAAATTCCAATCCCACCCACCCCACCCACCAACCCAAACACCCCACTACTACCCCCTAACTCTCTCTTTACTATTCCTTCAATCAATCCTCCCCTTACTTAACTCCATTTAAAAAAAAAAAATCCCAATCCCACCCACCCCACCCAACCAAATCCCAAACCACCCCTACTAACTACCCCTATCCTCTCTATTACCTATTCTTCAATCAATCCTCCCCTAACTTTAACTCTCATTTAAAAAAAAAATTCCATCCCCACCACCCCACCCAACCAAATCCCAACACCCTACTAACTACCCTATACCTTCCTTATTACTATTCCTACATCCACTCCTCCCCTTAACTTTAACTCCCATTAAAAAAAAAAAAAATTCCCAACCACCCACCCCACCCAACCCAAATCCCAAACCAACCCCCATAACTACCCCCTATACTCTCCCTATTACCTATTCTTCAATCAATCTCCCCCTTAACTTAACTCTCATTCTTAAAAAAAACAAATTCCCAATCCCCACCCACCCCACCCAACCAAATCCCAAACCACTCATAACTACCCCTATACTCTCTCTATTACTATTCTTAATCAATCCTCCCCTACTTTAATCTCCCTTTAAAAAAAAAATTCCCAATCCCCACCCCACCCAACCAAATCCAAACCATCCTACTACTCCCCTTACTCTCCCATTACCTATCTCAATCAATCTCCCCTTACTTAACCCCATTCTAAAAAAAAAAAATCCAATCCCCACCCACCCCACCCACCAATCCCAACACCTCCATAACTACCCCTATACTCTCCCCTATTACATCTCCAATCATCTCCCCCTAACTTTAACCTCATTCTTAAAAAAAACAAATTCCAATCCCCCCACCCAACCCACAATCCAAACCATCCTACTAACTACCCCTAACCTTCCCTATTACTATTCTTCACATCAATCTCCCCCTTAACTTTAATCTCATTCTTAAAAAAACAAATTCCCAATCCCCACCCACCCCCCAACCAAATCCCAAACCACCCAACTAAACCCATACTCTCCCTATTACCATTCTTCATAATCCTCCCCTAACTTTAATCTCCATTAAAAAAAAAATCCATCCACACAACCACCAATCCCAACACTATAACTCCCACTCTTCTATATTCTTCAATATTCCCCTACTAACCCCATCCCCCCCCAAACCCAACCAATCCCAAACACAATCCCTCCCTACTACACCCCTATACTCTCCTCCTATTACCTATTCTTCCACCATCAATCCCCCCCCTTAACTTTAACTCTCCCATCTTAAAAAAAAAAAAAATTCCAATCCCACCCACCCCACCCAACCCAAATCCAAACCATCCTAACTAACTACCCCCTATACCTTCTCCCTATTACCTATTCTTCCATCAATCCTCCCCCTTAACCTTTAACTCTCCCATTCTTAAAAAAAACAAAATTCCCAATCCCCACCCACCACACCCAACCCAAATCCCAAACACCTCCTACTAACTACCCCCCCTATACCTCTTCCTCCTATTACTATTCTTACCACATCCAATCCTCCCCCTTAACCTTTAACTCTACCCATTCTTTAAAAAAAAAACAAAAAATTTCCCCAAACCCCACCAACCCACCCAAACAAATCCCAAACCCTCCTACTAACTACCCCTATACCTTCTCCTTTACCTATTCTTCAACATCACATCCTCCCCTTAACTTTAACCCTTTTTTTTTAAAAAAAAAAAAAAATTCCCTCACCCACCCACCCAACCCAACCCCAAAACCCCAAAAACCCCTCCTATAACTACCCTATACCTTCCTCCTATTACCCCATTTTTACCACTTTCCCCTTAATTTAATCTCCATTTTAAAAAAAAACAAATTCCCAATCCAAACCCCCCCAACCCCAACCAAATCCAAAAACCCTCCATAAAAACCTATAACCTTTCTCTATTTTCCTATCTTTCAATCAAAATCCCCTTTATTAACTTTCAATTTTAAAAAAAAAATTCCAATCCAAACCCCCCAAAAACGAGGTTTTTTATTTTGGAATGAAAAAAAATAAATTAAATTGATTAATCGAAGTATCTAGTAATGTAAGACAGCGTCAGTGCAGGACTCTGTCTGAAAAGGTCAGGTTCGAGACCTGAGGTTTTTTTTTTTTTTGAAATGAAAAAAATAATAATAATTGAAATTTAATCGACAGTCTATCAAAAGTGTAGACACGGGTCCAGTGGAGACTCTGACTGAAGAAAGTTCAGGTTCGAACCCTGGTTTTTTTTATTGGAAATAAATATAATATAATGAAATTAACGACGTAGTCTTCAAAGTGTAAGGCAGCAGTCAGTGCAGGCCTGATCTGAGAAAAGTTAGTCGGACTGGTTTTTTATTTTGAATTAAAAATAATAAAAATAAATTTATCAACATCTTCAAATTAAAAGCTTCAGCAGACCCTGCTGAAGAAAGGTAGTTCGAGACCCTGGAGTTTTTTTGGAATAAAAATAAAAAATTATGAAAACCGAGTTAAAAGGAGGCACTGTCAGTGGAGACTCCTATCTGAGAAGGTTCAGGTTGGACTGAGTTTTTTTTTTTGGAATGAAAAAAAAATAAATAATTAAATTATCGAACGAGTTATCAAGTGTAGGCAGAGTGGTCCAGTGGACTCTGATCTGAAAAAGTCAGGTTCGAGACGGAGGTTTTTTTTGAATTAATATAAAATTAATTAAATTTGAAATTAATCGAACAGTCTATCAAAGTGTAGCAGTGGCAGTGGAGGATCTGCTCTGAAGAAAAGTCAGGGTCGAGACTGAGTTTTTTTTGAAGAAAAATAAAATTAAATTATTTGAATTATCCGACGAGTCTGTCAAAAGTAAGAGCAGCAGTGTCGTGAGGACTCCTGACTCGAAGAAAGTAGGTCGAGATGGGTTTTTTTTTATTTGGAATTGAATATTAATAATAAATTGAAATTAATCCAACTAGTTAGTAAAGTTAAGGCAGCATGGTCCTGGCAGGACTCGACTTGAAGAAAGTTCAGGTTCGAGACCGGTTTTTTTTTTGAAATTGAAATATAATAATTAAATTGAATTATCCGAACTAGTTAGTAAAGTGTAAGAGCACGTGTCAGTGGCGACTCTGACTCGAGAAAGTTCAGTCGAGCCGGTTTTTTTTTTTTGGAAAAAATAATTAAAAATTAATTTGAATAATCACGATTAGTCAAAGTGTAAGCAGCAGTGGTCATGCAGGACTGACTCTGAGAAAAGTCGGGTTCGAGACCCGGAGGGTTTTTTATTTTGGAAATTGAAAAAATAAAATAAATTAATTTAAATTTAATCCGAACTAGTCTAGTCAAAAGTGTAAGAGCAGCGTGGTCCAGTGGCAGGACCTGATCTGAAGAAAAGGTAGGGTTCGAACCTGGAGTTTTTATTTGGAATGAAAATAAATAAAATAAATTAATTTGAAATTTAATCCGAACTAGTCTATCAAAAGTGTAAGAGCAGCAGTGGTCAGTGGCAGGACTCTGCTTGAAGAAAAGGTTCAGGGTCGAACCCTGGAGTTTTGAATGAAATAAAAAATAATTAAATTTAAATTTAATCCGAACAGTCTAGTCAAGTGTAGGCAGCATGGTCCAGTGCAGATCCGCTTAAGAAAGGTCAGGGTTGAGACCCGGAGTTTTTTTTTTATTTTGGAATGAAAATAATAAAATAAATTTGAATTTATCCGAACTGCAGTCAAAGTGAGAGCAAGTGCGGGCAGGACTCTGACTCTGAAAGGTTCGGTCGAGCCTGGAGTTTTTTTTTTTTGGAAATAAAAATAAATAAAATTAAATTAAATTTGAAATTTAATCCGACGATCTAGTCAAAGTGTAAGAGCAGCAGTGGTCCAGTGGAGGACTCCTGACTCTGAAGAAAAAGGTTCAGGTTCGAGACCTGGAGTTTTTTTTTTTTTTTGGAAATTGAAAAAATAAAATAAATTAAATTTGAAATTTAATCCGAAGTAGTCTAGTCAAAAGTGTAAGAGCAGCAGTGGTCCAGTGCAGGACTCCTGACTCTGAAGAAAAAGTTCAGGTTCGAGACCTGGAGTTTTTTTTATTATTTGGAAATTGAAAATAATTAAAATAAATTAAATTTGAATTTAATCCAACTAGTCTAGTCAAAAGTGTAGAGCAGCAGTGGTCCTGGCAGGACTCCTGACTCTGAAGAAAAGTTCAGGTTCGAACCCGGGTTTTTTTTTTTTGAAATGAAAAATAAAATAAATAAATTGAAATTTAATCCGAACGTAGTCTAGTAAAAGTGTAAGAGCAGCAGTGGTCCAGTGCAGACTCCTGCTCTGAAGAAAAAGGTTCAGGTTCGAGACCTTTTTTATTTTTTGGAAATTGAAAATAATTAAATTAAAATTAAATTTGAAATTTAATCACTAAACTATCTAGTCAAAAGTGTAAGAGCAGCAGTGGTCCAGTGGCAGGACTCCTGAGAAGAAAAGGTTCAGGGTTCGAGACCCTGGGTTTTTTTTATTGGAAATTAAAATAAATTAAATTTAAATTAAATTTGAAATTAAGAGCAGCAAAGTGTAGGAGCTCCGCAGGAAATTCGTTAGAAACAGGTTTTAGCTGGAGTTATTTTTAAAATAAAATTAAAATAAATTAATCAAATTATAAAGTGAGAGCAGTAAAGTGTAGGCAGGGTCCGGCAGGAACGTTAGAAAACAGGGTTGACTGATTTTTTTTTTATTATATAAATTAATAATTAAAATTAAAACAAATTTAAATTTAAGCGCAGTGTCAGTAAAGGTAAGACCTGGAAGTTCAGGGACCCTGGAAGTATGTTGTTTGAAATTGTATTAATTATTAAATTTGAAATTGAATAATTAATAAATAATTGAAACACGTCAGTGGCATCCTTTGAGAAAAAGGTTCAGGGCGAGCCCTGAGTTTAAGAAAATTCAGGTTAAACATTAATTTATTTATCGAACTAAATTATAAAATTAAAAATGGCATTGCGGACCTGTCTTAAAAAAAGTCAGGTGGCCTGGAGTTTCTTTTGAAATGAAAAAAAAAAATAAAGTTTGAACTGATTTTTCTTATTTTGAAAGTATAAAAATATTGCATGAATCCGAACCTAGAAAAAGTAGGGTAGACACGGAGTTTTTTTTGATATTCTGAATTGAAAAAAAATTAATTGAAACCGGAGTTCTTAAGTAAAAAGAGAAATATTAATTTGATGATCCTGACTGAAGAAAAGGTAGGCACCCTGGAGGGGTCTTTTGAAGAAAAAGTTAGTTAAAAGTGATTTTTTGAATTGAAATTAAAATTTAAGAATGGAATTGAGGACTGTCTAGAAAAAGGTAGGCGATGAGGGTCTTTTAGGAAATTGAATAATAATTTAATTATTTGAAATTTAAAATATAATTATAAGAATGAAAGAGCTGGCCAGGAGGCGCGTGGCCTGGAAGGTTCAGGTGAGACTAGGGTTTTTTTTTTTATTGGAAATTGAAATATAAATTAAAAATAAATTAAATTTAAAATAATCGAGGTCAAAAGTGTAAGAGCAGAGGGCAGTGGCAGGACTCCTGACTCTGAAGAAAAAGGTTCAGGGTTCGAACCCTGGAGGTTTTTTTTATTTTGGAAATTGAAAAATAAAAAATTAAATTGAAATTTGAAATAGTCTATAAATAATATTGAAATTTAATCCGACGTAGTCTAGCAAGTGTAAGAGCAGCAGTGGTCCAGTGGAGGACCTGCTCTGAAGAAAAAGGTTCAGGGTCAGACCCTGGAGTTTTTTTTTTTTGAAATTGAAAATAATTAATAAATAAATTTGAAATTTATCGACAGTCTAGTCAAAGTGTAGAGCACAGTGTCCGTGCAGGACTCCTGACTCGAAGAAAGGTTCAGGGTTCGACCCTGGAGTTTTTATTTTGGAAATGAAAATAAAAAATAATTATTTGAAATTTAATCCGAACTGTTAGTCAAAAGTTAAAGCAGCATGTCAGGGAGGACTCTGCTCGAAGAAAGGTTCAGGTTCACCCTGAGTTTTTTTTATTGGAATGAAATATTAATTAATTAATTTGAAATTATCCGAAGTAGTTAGTCAAGTGTAGGCACGTGGTCAGGCAGATCTGCCTGAAGAAAGTCAGGTCGAACCCTGGAGTTTTTTTTTTGGAAATGAAATAATAATAAATTAATTTGAATTTAATCCGACTAGTCTAGTCAAGTTAGAGCACAGTGGTCCAGTGCAGGACTCCTGCTCTGAAGAAAAAGGTCAGGTTCGAGACCTGGTTTTTTTTTTTGAATTGAAAATAATAATAATAATTTGAAATTTATCCGAACTATCAGTCAAAAGTGAGACTGGTCGGAGACCTGTGAAGAAAAGGTCGTCGAGACCTGTTTTATTTTGATATAAAAAAATATTTGAAATTAACGACTATCTAGTAAGTGTAAGCAGCATGGTCATGGCGGACTCTGAAGAAAAGGTCAGGGTTCGAGACCCTGGAGTTTTTTTTTTTTGAAATGAAAATAATAAATAAATTAAATTTGAAATTTATCACGTATCTAGTCAAGTGTAGAGCACAGGGTCCATGGCGGACTCTGACTTGAAGAAAAAGTTCAGTTCAGACTGGTTTTTTTTGGAAATGAAAATAATAAAATAATTATTTGAAATTAATCCGAGTAGTCTAGTCAAAAGGTAAGAGCAGCGTGGTCGTGAGGACTCTGATCTGAAGAAAGTTCAGGGTTCAGACTGAGTTTTTTATTTTGAATGAATAATTAAAATAAATTAATTTGAATTAATCGAACGTAGTCTAGTCAAAAGTGTAGAGCAGCAGGTCGTGGCAGGACTCTGCTCTGAAGAAAAGGTTCAGGTTCGAACCTGGAGTTTTTTATTTTGGAATGAAAATAAAAATTAATTATTGAAATTTAATCCGAACTAGTCTAGTCAAAGTAAGAGCAGCGTGTCCGTGCGATCCTGTTTGAAGAAAAAGTTCAGGTTCGGACCTGGAGTTTTTTTTTTTTGGAAATTGAATAATAATTAAATTAATTTGAAATTTAATCGAACGTAGTCTAGTCAAAGTGTAAGAGCAGCATGGTCCAGTGAGATCCTCTCGAAGAAAAAGGTTCAGGGTTCGAGACCTGGAGGTTTTTTTTTTTTTTGGAAATTGAATAAATAATTAATTAAATTTGAATTTATCGAACAATTAAAATAAATTAAATTTGAAATTTAATCCGAACGTAGTCTAGTCAAAAGTGTGAGAGCAGCAGTGATCCAGTGGCAGGACTCCTGACTCTGAAGGAAAAGGTTCAGGGTTCGAAACCCTGGAGGGGTTTGTTTTATTTTGGAAAATGAAAATGAATAAAATTAAATTAAGTTTGAAATTTAATCCGAACGTAGTCTAGTCAAAAGTGTAAGAGCAGCAGTGGTCCAGTGGCAGGACTCCTGTCTCTGAAGAAAAAGGTTCAGGGTTCGAGACCCTGGAGTTTTTTTTTTTTTATTTTGGAAATTGAAAATAAATTAAATTAAATTAAATTTGAAATTTAATCCGAACGTAGTCTAGTCAAAAGTGTAAGAGCAGCAGTGGTCCAGTGGCAGGACTCCTGTCTCTGAAGAAAAAGGTTCAGGGTTCGAGACCCTGGAGGTTTTTTTTTTTTATTTTGGAAATTGAAAATAAATTAAATTAAATTAAATTTGAAATTTAATCCGAACGTAGTCTAGTCAAAAGTGTAAGAGCAGCAGTGGTCCAGTGGCAGGACTCCTGTCTCTGAAGAAAAAGGTTCAGGGTTCGAGACCCTGGAGGTTTTTTTTTTTTTATTTTGGAAATTGAAATAAAATTAAATTAAATTAAATTTGAAATTTAATCCGAACCTAGTCTAGTCAAAAGTGTAAGAGCAGCAGTGGTCCAGTGGCAGGACTCCTGACTCTGAAGAAAAAGGTTCAGGGTTCGAGACCCTGGAGGTTTTTTTTTATTTTGGAAATTGAAAATAAATAAAATAAAATTAAATTTGAAATTTAATCCGAACATAGTCTAGTCAAAAGTGTAAGAGCAGCAGTGGCCCAGTGGCAGGACTCCTGACTCTGAAGAAAAAAGGTTCAGGGTTCGAGTCCCTGGAGCTTTTTTTTTATTTTGGAAATAAAAAAATAATTAAAATAAAATTAAATTTGAAATTTAATCCGGACGTAGTCTAGTCAAAGGTGTAAGAGCAGCAGTGGTCCAGTGGCAGGACTCCTGACTCTGAAGAAAAAGGTTCAGGGTTCGAGACCCTGGAGGTTTTTTTTTTTTTTTTTTTAGAAATTGAAAATAACTAAAATTAAATTAAATTTGAAATTTAATCCGAACGTAGTCTAGTCAAAAGTGTAAGAGCAGCAGTGGTCCAGTGGCAGGACTCCTGACTCTGAAGAAAAAGGTTCAGGGTTCGAGACCCTGGAGGTTTTTTTTTATTTTGGAAATTGAAAACAAATAAAATAAAATTAAATTTGAAATTTAATCCGAACATAGTCTAGTCAAAAGTGTAAGAGCAGCAGTGGTCCAGTGGCAGGACTCCTGACTCCGAAGAAAAAGGTTCAGGGTTCGAGACCCTGGAGGTTTTTATTTCTGGAAATTGAAAATAAATAAAATTAAATTTTATTTGAAATTTAATCCGAACGTAGTCTAGTCAAAAGTGTAAGAGCAGCAGTGGTCCGGTGGTAGGACTCCTGACTCTGAAGAAAAAGGTTCAGGGTTCGAGACCCTGGAGTTTTTTTTTTTTATTATTTTGGAAATTGAAAATAAATAAAATTAAATTTTATTTGAAATTTAATCCGAACGTAGTCTAGTCAAAAGTGTAAGAGCAGCAGTGGTCCAGTGGTAGGACTCCTGACTCTGAAGGAAAAGGTTCAGGGTTCGAAACCCTGGAGTTTTTTTTTTTTATTTTGGAAATTGAAAATAAATTAAATTAAATTAAATTTGAAATTTAATCCGAACGTAGTCTAGTCAAAAGTGTAAGAGCAGCAGTGGTCCAGTGGCAGGACTCCTGTCTCTGAAGAAAAAGGTTCAGGGTTCGAGACCCTGGAGGTTTTTTTTTTTTTTTTTTTTTGGAAATTGAAAATAAATTAAATTAAATTAAAATTGAAATTTAATCCGAACCTAGTCTAGTCAAAAGTGTAAGAGCAGCAGTGGTCCAGTGGCAGGACTCCTGACTCTGAAGAAAAAGGTTCAGAGTTCGAGACCCTGGAGGTTTTTTTTTTTTATTTTGGAAATACAAAATAATTAAAATAAAATTAAATTTGAAATTTAATCCGGACGTAGTCTAGTCAAAGGTGTAAGAGCAGCAGTGGTCCAGTGGTAGGACTCCTGACTCTGACGAAAAAGGTTTAGGGTTCGAGACCCTGGAGCTTTTTTTTTTTTATTTTGGAAATTGAAAATTAATAAAATTAAATTAAGTTTGAAATTTAATCCGAACGTAGTCTAGTCAAAAGTGTAAGAGCAGCAGTGGTCCAGTGGCAGGACTCCTGACTCTGAAGAAAAAGGTTCAGGGTTCGAGACCCTGGAGGTTTTTTTTTTTTTCTTTTGGAAAATGAAAATAAATAAAATTAAATTTTATTTGAAATTTAATCCGAACGTAGTCTAGTCAAAAGTGTGAGAGCAGCAGTGATCCTGTGGCAGGACTCCTGACTCTGAAGGAAAAGGTTCAGGGTTCGAAACCCTGGAGGGGTTTGTTTTATTTTGGAAAATGAAAATGAATAAAATTAAATTAAGTTTGAAATTTAATCCGAACATAGTCTAGTCAAAAGTGTAAGAGCAGCAGTGGTCCAGTGGCAGGACTCCTGTCTCTGAAGAAAAAGGTTCAGGGTTCGAGACCCTGGAGTTTTTTTTTTTTATTTTGGAAATTGAAAATAAATTAAATTAA
>JASTWB010000112.1:0-51469 GCA_032158295.1 Pycnopodia helianthoides
AGTATTTATTAAAACTATATCTTAAGCTTAACTAAATCGAACTATTAAAGTTAAAGTAGAATTAGTAAGCCTGTCCGTTATCAATTATGAGTAGTTTTTGTATACTAGATCTCAAACAGAGCATAATTGATCGAGATACTCCAGGCCCAATACTTTAAAATATGGAAAAAGGTAATCTATTTTATATAAGAGTAATTTTGATTTTTAAGACTATATCTTATCTAAATCAAACTACTAAAGTGGAGTAAAATTCATAATAATAATAATAACCATTCTTATATAGCGCATATCACCGTGAGGTCCCTATGCGCTGTCCTGTCCGACTACCGGGTATTTTATTAAATAGATCGTATACAAGATATCCGCTGATGAGTATAAACGCGTAGTAGTTACTATAATATTTTAATATATATCGATAATAAAAGTAGCTCTTTACAATTTAATTGACACACAAATTTGTACTTGAATTACCTTAGGCCCTATAGCTTAAAGAACACAATTTATTATTTAACTATCTCCACAAAACATTTCATGAAAAGGTATAGGTATAGGTCATGGGTCACACTGTTTTCTTTCCCATTCACCCCTATCTCAATTCCCCCTCCCAAGGTACACCAGTAATTTAAATTATTTTCATATCAATAACCCATAATATAGATGGTAATAATAAACAGCAAAAACAGTAACAAGCAAGTCACAATGATTACAATAACGGCGAAGAGGATTACTGCATAAGTTGAACAACAATTAGAGACGGCTAGGAAAATGACTGCGAGTGGTTTGCTAAAAGCCCCTATTGTTAAGGGGCTACAAGAAGACAATATTTAAGATGAAAATAACTCAGGAGAGCTGAAGCTAGGAATTGGTATTCCTCTTTAAACAATCTAGATTTTAGGATAGAGGGAATCATGCACCAGGCAAGAAGTTACACAAAGAGATGCATTACGTGAGATTTAGCTGTTGGAGTGGCTTTTGGTTCTACATCTCTGATGTTCAATACCCTTTGCTGATGCACACAGCTGAAGAAATTGACAGCATTGGTGAAAACTTGAGGAAAGATGATGGTGATCAACCTGGTCTATTCCCGGACTTGATTGTTCAAATCGAACGGGCGAAGTTGTTTAGTTGTCATCTAACTCTGGTCTGATGACGCTGAAATTCTCATAGTGTGATCGCTGGAAGGCCATGTAGGTCTGCATTAGATCATAAACAATTACAAAATATTCAGCCAAAACGAATTGAAACAGCGCAATGATGATGTGTCGTAGTGACGATACCAAGTTCTTAAAATACCGAATTAAATCACGTGTTTCTTTATCCTGGAAAAAAATAAATAAAATGATGGCCGCAACATACATGTTCACGGAGACAAATAATTAATGTTCAACGGCACTGTAGGCAGAACATTACAGGGAGCAGTTACAACACTGCAAACATCTTCGATGTAGGTTATTGTTAGTGGGAATGCTTTTGCAGCCGTATCTCTACTTTTAACTATCATTGTGAATTTATTGAATTGCTCACGTGGTTAATCTGGCTTTCGTTCATTCCATTCAGGACCGTCACCAAGTTAGAGAAGGGGGGTCGGTTGGCTGGATTTTCGCCCCAGCATCGGATCATCAACGTGTATCTACAATCATGTTCCAATATCGTCAAGGTAACATTAAAGCTTTTATACTAATGTGTTTTACCATACATGGCTTAATTTATTTTTCATAAACATTTTTTTCGCAAATAATCCTTGCAGATGTACACCCCCAACAACCCCCCACACACAACACCCCCCCCCAAAAAAATATATATATATATAAATATATATATATATATATATATATATATATATATATATATATATATATATATATATATATATATATATATATATATATATATATATATATATATATATATATATATATATATAATATATATATATATATATATATATATATATATATATATATATATATATATATATATATATATATATATATATATATATATATATATATATAATATTTGTAGGGTAGATGGCCTTAGCTTTCGATCCAAACCGGACCTTCGTCAGAGGCAAAAACAAGCACAAACGAAAAACATATCCATTTATAGCAAAAAAAGAGAGGCAAAGAACAATGGGATGGTATCCAGAAAAAGGAGGGAAAATTATAGCCAATCAAAGTTATTAGTTTACAAACAATGGGGCGGTCAAGAACCAATCAGAGTTATGTGGTGGGGACAAAAGGATGGTCAGTGAAAGGGAGGATTACTGGACCAGGCGGGAGACATGAAAGGACAGGATTAAGGGGCACGAAGCATCGGGTATGATGCAACTAACAATAGGGAACAGGACCAAAGTATATACAACAATGTGAAAGGGAGGTAATTATAGAACAACAAGTCTGTGGAGAGAAGGGGTTGTTAGGAAAAGAACAGGTCGATCTCCAAAAAACTTGTCGAGAAAAAGAATGGTAACAGTTAGCCAGTGGAGAAAATATGATTTTTAAAACAACTTAAGAATGGAAAACAAATCAATCATTGAAAGAACAGGTTATTACCAGTAATTGTATTTATATTACATAAAATAAATAAGTAAGCAGTAAATGAAGTGGGAATTTATTTGACACCGGTGTTGATGTTAAGTCCAAAGGGTTGGACTGTCTTAAGTTGGTGAATCCAATGCGATTCTCTGAGTTTGCGGTGTGTGTCATCACCATTGCAAGCCTCAATCACCATAAGTTCAACATCTTTGACGTTGTGATTGGGGCTGTTGAAGTGGATGGAGACGGGGTACTGTTTCTTGGTCTTTATGGAAGAGACATGGTTCGCAAAGCGAAGACTAAGTTTGGTCTTAGTCTCTCCCACATATTGTAGTCCACATTTCTTACATGATATAACATAGACTACATTAGGTGTGCTACATTGGGAGTCGGTCTTGATGTTGTAAGAAGAGCCAGTGCTATGACTCTTTACTTTAAGTGCCGGTTTGATGTAGAGACATGTTCTACACTTGGAGCGGGTACATTTGTGACAACCTAGTATTTCTGTTATGGGTGGTGTTTGGCATGTACCTGGTGGGAGTTTAGCCCTGACTAGGATGTCTCCCAGGTTTTTAGGGCGGCGGAATGCAACCATGGGGAGCTCAGGGATTGCTGAGCATAACCTATTAGAGGAGTGAAGTATATTCATATTGTTATTGAGGATTGATGAGAGTTTAGGCAGTTTAGGGTGGAAGGTGGTGACTAGGGCAACTCTCTTGGTCGGGGCTTTTTTTGTTCTCGTGATGACGAGTCATCTGTGGATGGCTCTACATGAAAATATTCACGTAGGCGTATATATATATATATATATATTGTCACAATGTTGAAATCAGCCTGTTGTGAAGATTCAAGTTTAAGAGGTAACACTTCAAAGAGCGTGCATCTTCCACTATAAATCGTCGTAAAAGATACCTGTTGCTGTAGTGTTATTGAAAAAAAAAAATGATTCTAACATCCTACATTTTCTCGTCACAATTTGGTGGTTTAGACATGCGATATCCATCGGTAAGTTGACTTGCCAAGTCTTTGGTTCTCATAGACGGATAAGGTGTGCCACCTGTGCAAAATAAAAATAAAAACAAAACAAAAACAAAACAAACAAATACATCAAAGCATTCGTTTACTTAAGAAATTGTAATTTGAACGGTGAGAGTGAAAGTTTCAACACTCTTCAATCGCCAATGGCCAAACGTAATTGTTTTGTCAATGGTCCATGTGTGCGTAAAAGGTACGACAAACAAAAGTTTGAGCTAGCAAAGTAATATAATTTCCTTGCACATGACGTCACACTTTCAAACAGCGCTCTCACTGAGGCAAAATGAGACAGATCTTTGGCCGACAGCTGCTTTTGGTGCGTAAAAACGTGCGCGTGACCTAAGTGGAAGGTCAACAATTTTTGGAAAGTAACTCGAAGTCTTACCCAAAGTTGCGATTTCCCATAAGAGAATGCCAAATGACCACCTGAAAACAAGCAGATTAGTATTGTAGTCAGTGTTTGATACCCGTAATTCTTTGAACTAGAGGATTGTAATGATGACCGATGCACGGGCCTTCGCTTTATTTGCAATGGGGGGGGGGGGGGTAGTTAACAAAGTGTGATTTCATATTCACTACCTTATGGAGACCGAGAAAAAAACAGAAAAGGGATAACAAAGCGTCTCCATAGGGAAATTCTAAAGACTGTGTTGCTCCACAAGGAATTGTGTGTACAAAGTCTATGGTAGGTTCTTCACTACAGGGACAAACAAAAGAACAAAAGATGTCTCCACAGGGATGCAAAATATAGAATGTGTGTTTGCGTGTGTGTGTGTGTGGGGGGGGGGGGGTGTCACTGACATTTACTATTTTAAGACTTACTAATTCGATATCGAAGTAAATTTGTCATGAAATTTAATCTAATCATCGTTATTTTGATTACAAGAATATCCATTGCATTCAGTGCAAATGTTTTGCCCTTCGCCGACTATTTTTCCCCGAATGACGAAAGAGTTATTATAATTGGTTATAAATAAATATTTTTTAATGTATTTATTTGTAATTTTTTTTTTAAGTAGGCCGGCGGTACGGACACAATAATATTTATAATTTCCATAGACATTCGACTCAATGCAAATGATAACTTACACATCACTCTTAGTTGTGTACGTCTTGTGCAAAATAGACTCGATGGATAACCAGCGAGTTGGAACCCGCCTCTGTTTTTAAAGAAATAACAAAAGTGATGTCTTATGATGAAATATGGGATACATGTACAGCATTTTCATTTGAATGGTCGTTTGCACCAGAATGGCCACAATAAGGGCATCTTGTCTTTAGGATGGAACGATCATTATGCACGTTAGAATCTAAATGATATATTAAAACAATGGATAAAAGGCCTCAAATAATAATGGCGTTAACTTCAGATGCAAACTGAAGCTTTTTATGCTATTGAGTCAATGAAAACACAATTTAGATAAAATTCTTAAGATATTATACCATTGATGTTTGAACATAGATGTCCTCTCCCCGGGAAAGTCCAAAATCAGACACTTTTGCTACAAATCCTTGGCCGAGTAAGATATTTCTGGCGGCCAAATCTCGATGGATCACCTGAAATTAAACAAACACATATTGGCAAACTCTAGAATTCCCGGGTCAAAAATGATCCGGGTTCTGGGTCACGGCGGGGCCCGACCCATTTTGGGGTAAGTTTGACCTGGATTTCAGGTCACTGACCTATGTCAAACTGACGCACTTTTCGGAACAATAAGTTTTTGGATCAGCCTGAACCAGAAATGAGTCAGGACCCCATTGACCCTATTGGATCCGAAATCCGGGTCAGTTGAGACCCGGAAGTTCTTTTAGATTGCAAGTTTTAACAATGGCAGTACTATTGACAAATTACTGAAAGTGTTAGAATTGTTATTTATTTATACAACTTTGCAATCTTTATCGTCAATAACAACATTCTGATATACCGCTGATGATGCAAGATGTTCCATTCCCATGGCAACGTCAAGAGCGAACTTGATAAGTTGCTCTGACGTCAGAGACGGTTCAGAGTCCGAGTCCGAACGAGATGACCTTAAGTGGTTACGCAAGTCACCATTGGGAAGGTATTCTAATGCCACGTACATCACATCTGCAACAAGAACACGTTGGAAAAATGCACATTAAACCTCGGAGCAGCGGGCCCTTCTGTAAAACGCGGTGGATCCAGTTGGAGAATTTTTTCACCACCCAGTTTTTTAGGTCAAATGACCCCCTCCTGCAAGCCCAAAGCAATTTAAACTCCACAGGGCTTTTCTCTGGGCCAGCAGTGTGTGTTATTTACGACCTGTTTTAGCTCTGGGCGGCACAGGGTTGACACAAAGAGATAATGGCACAAGGAGTTGGCTCACTAAGATATCAAGTTACAATTCCCAAGGGCATAGCTGTCCATTGGGACTGCTGTCATTAAATAATTCTTACTCGGCAGTGGTTATAGCCTGGCCAATGGGAGTCTACAGCGTTGTGGTGTATACAAGGGGTGGTCGAATACAAAAAATCGTGGCTTTTTTGGCCCATTGAAAAAAAAATTATGACCATATTTGGAAAATGTGGAGAATTTTTTCACCACGTTGCTTCTCCGAGGGTTAAAAAAAAAAAAAAAAATAGAAACAATTCTAGGCAGCGAAATTAAACACAAATGAGCTTGTTCTTGCCTCTCGAAATCAGTGACCTAAATTTACAATGAGGGAGCAATCGAAAACTCGACTCTTTATTAGGTTATTAAGGATTGGACTACCGTGTTTGCCAAAACTTAAAATATTTCATATGTAGAATACATTGCACCCTGGAACTCCCGGGTCAGAATTGACCCGGATCTGGGTCATGTTGGGCCTGTATTACGTGGGTTAGTATTACCCGAAATGTATGTCAAAGAAGACCCAGAATCCGGGTCAAACTGACGCAGAATCCGGGCCACAGTTCAAATTTTAACCTGTTTCCGGGTCAGCCTCAATTTGGTTGTGTTGAAAATGATTGCAAAATAAAAACCGGCTCGGGATTCCACCGAAACAACGGCCAGGCCCAACCCGGTTATACTTAATCACTGAAGATATGACGGCAAAACGACTATGAAAAGCTGAGGGTTTATAGTTTAAAATGCTTTGTTTTCTACCTTCGTGTTGGCAAGCCCCAATGAGCGAAACGACGTTTGGATGATACCCAATTGTGGTCATGGTTCGAAATTCCTCCAGAAAATCCTGTCTGTCACTCGGTGAAGCTTGACCTAAAAGTTCAGGAAAATAAATTAAAAAGTGCGGTTTAGTGAAGGCTCCTTGATTAAATAGATCATGTTAATATTAATTACAGTTTTATTATTATTATATTGGTGTTTTTTTCTAAAAACGTCCGGGTCGTGACGCAAAATCTGAGATAAATCCCATTTTTGAAAACCACTTTCCAGGTCAGCTTAACCCGGAAATGGGTTAGGCCCATTCCGGGTCAATTCTGACCCCAGGACATTTTTGAGAGTTTGTTGAACATCATTATTAGGCCTACTTCAAATACTGTGTTATTTGTACCTTTCAATATCTTGATTGCACACTTGGTCCTTTGGCTGCCTTGGTCCACAGTTCCAGATCTCACCTCACCGAAGTTTCCTCTCCCCAGTATCTTATCATCAACGCCAAGATCACTCCAGAGGATCTTCCATCGGACAGCCCAAGAGGGCAGCCCGAAATCCTCATAGACGACAGCTTCTGCTGGATCACTTGTATCTGTCGTTCTGTTTTTGTCTCTAAGATTCTGTAATTTTAACAACAACAAAAAACAACCAAAAAACGCACCTTATCGAAAAGCCAAAAATACAACATGATAAGTATTTTAACAGACATTTTGTTATGTTCCTTATGCTATTTATTGCCACGACTACTTTATTGAATGTCAGTAAAACGAAGGAGGCTATTTCTGCCTCGTTCCGTCTCTGACTGAACCAAACATGATGACACTTTGAGAATAAATGGCCACCTCCAAAATGTACGGAGCTCTGGTAGTGCCATCTGACTTATTGGGATTCTGGAATAATTTACTGCAGGAGGATGACATCATAAACGTAAGATGACGTAATCCGGAGAGTTTTTATTCCAGGTTGACGACATCCGAAAGTAAGATGTGATCTTCCCAATATATTTTATCTGGATGTCGACATCATGAAAGTCAGATGTCGAGTTCTTCTCGAGTTTATTTCGGGATGATGACATCCTAAAAGATAGAATGTCGACATCACGCGGTAATTCATCTTGTAAAGTCTACATCCTTCCTCAGATAATGTATCTCGTGGGCCTACGGAGTGTCACTACGGAAGCCAAATTATCTCGGGAAGACGCCATCCTACTTTCAGGATGCCATCATGCCGAGATAAAATATATCTGGATAACAACATCCTACTTTTATCTCTGGATGTTGTCGGGCCGAGATAAATTATCTTGGGCAGACGCTATCACACTTTCAGGATATAGACATCCTACTTTCAAGACGTAGTAATCCTGAGATTATCTCTGGAAGTCGTCATCATACGTTTTTGTGTCATCATCCTACGATGATTATCTCAGGATCCCAAGACGGTCGGACGACACTTTCAGAGCTCCGTAACTTTGTCTCCCAATGGCGATGTTTCATGCGTTATTGCAAGAGTTATATTTGTATCATCCCTAAATTGCTATGAAAAGACCTCTGGCGCTTATTCAATCGTAATGGTTGACCATTATAACTCGCTTCGTAAAATAAATAGTTGTTTTTTCTCTTTATTACCATTTCCACCGTTGAAGCAACTGCTTGCGTATTACGTGATCCATGATTCACCTTTGACCTCAAGACAAAACATAGAATAGCAGCAGCAAGAACTACCACTAACGTGCTTAAAATGCCGAATCCTGCGATAGTAGCAACATTGTTCGGTGGCGCTTCCCCTGAAATTAAGCCAAACAGTTACATTAAAATTTTAATATTCAAACAGAAATTGTAAATCATTTGAATTTACCCTTACACCAATAGGTGATTATTGTATCTTTGTAGATCGCTATAAATACACAGCGGCGGTCAAGTTGCAACTTGGAAGGTGTCAGTGGAAGAAAGTTTTCTTAGAGCAAATTACAGGGTTGGTAAGTTCTGAAATAAGTGGTAATAAACTTAAAAAGACAATGTCTCACGAGGCAATTTACAGGCAACTAGTTCCACCCCAAGGCAATCCCAAATAATAAGAAAAAATAATTCAAATATTAGTTTTCTAATCATTTTCTTGCGGATAGTGAGTTACAGCTAGAATAATGTCTTTTTTTGCTGCCGACGTGTTCCTTCTGCATGCAGTGCAGTTGGTTGCCTCCAAGTTACTTGTAAGAATTGCCCTGCGTGACATGGCTTAAACTCCACGTGACACATCAGAACCGCTGCCAACGAAAATGAATCGTGTTTAAAGTTGCCACGTGTTGCGTGTCCTTACCAGTTTGGATTGATTGCATCAGTGGACTGGTAGAATAAACTTCCTGCATCGAAAAATATTGTAGTCAATTTCGGGGTACCCGTGGGTTGGAGTCTGTGTTGGTGTTCCGACGTCTACCCGCGATTGTGTGCAACGGCAGCCGGATACCCGCATTGGTCGGTTATTGGGTGCGTTCGCGGCTGTAACCAATAACTGGGCTGCGTTCCACTTGCGCAAACAGATTGCAACCGTTCGCGCCAACGTTTGTGATTGTTTGCGACCGAGTGGAACAAATGGTTGCGCACTTCAATAATGGCGGCGCACTGTAATGGAGAATGGAGACACCGGAGTGTATTTTTTTGTAGCGTTGGCTTTAGTGTTGGCATATTGTAGTCCTCTTTTATACATCACAACATCAACTAATTAAGTTGCTCTTTCAACTCACTGAAAAAAACATTTTAATTGTTTTCGTAACAAGAAAAAAAATATCGTCTGCTAAAACACTTTCGGTTATCTTCATGCTGTCCGCCATTTTCTTAACAACCCATCAACACGCTCAGAAATACGTTCGCTTATGGTTGCTAACGTTCGCCATCGTTGGCAGCGCACAACTCGTTCCACTCAAAATTGTTAGTAACCGTGCGCACACGTTGGCACCAACGTTTGCGCAAGTGGAACGCAACCCTGGTTTCACCAAGCATTGAGATGTTCCTCTTACCCGCTGAATTAACTTGAACAGTGAATAAGCAATTGGCTGTATTGCCGTTTGCATCACTGGCTGTGTATGTGATGGTATACGTTCCTGCGCTGAAGATACCAGGGCCCTGAGAAACTGTCACAGTTGGATTGGGATCAACAGAGTCAGTTGCAGTTGGATTGTTCCAACTCGCAAATGTTTGTATCTGTCCTGCAGGGATTGTAAATAAGATTGTCCCTTGCGGACAGCCTGCAAGCACTGGAGCCACTGTATCAGCTGCAATGCGAAAAAATTATAATACTAGTAATTAATTTTATAACAATAAAATACTGAACAAAACTAGGAATGTAGTCCTCATGTTATTTTTGTTTCCATTTTTTGTTATTCGGACAATACAATGTACAAGCAGATTCAGTACAAAGAAGGGCAGAAGTAAAAAATAAAACTGTCATAAAGAAAAAATCTACCTTCCCAGACACTGCTCATTTAAAACAGTCTAAAATCGATGACATAAAAGAAGCTCAAAACTCATTTATAGTAAAAGTAAAACAAAAATGGCAACAATTACATACACAAGGTTCTGTGGTTCTGTGAAAGCTGGTTAAACATTTATGCCTAAACAAATAAAATGTATCAGTAAGAACAAACATGAACATTAACTAGATATAAGTTTTTGTTGCAAGCACAAAAACAAGGTGTTCGGGAAGCGTTTTTTACCCCAGGACCAAGCATTTACTACTCAATATATAGATCTTGAACCTGCACCTTTAAGGTGACGTCATATCACACTTGATGGCGTCATCGTCGTGTGAACATTTTTTTGTGGATGTAACATATCCCAATTTGGATACATGCAAACTTTCAGCTTGGTGACCAAAGTCTTATAGAGACTAACAAAGCGTATTGTCAAAAGCAGGCTGCGCGAACCTTGAACAGAGACTAGACCACAAGCATGTTTGATGGACTTTGAACCTTGCGGTTGATTTGCCCACCGTTTAACTGGTTTAGATCGCGTAGTGTGTGTGTGTATCCCGTGGTTTGACAGCGGGTCAAAAAATACCCGTAATAATTGGTAAAAATTTATAATATTAAAAAAAAGAGAATGACCTCATCATTTTGTTTGTTTAGATTCACGTAGTCAATATCATTGTCTATCAACATGCCAAGTTTCAACTCAGTCGAACTTGTGGTTTTGTAGATACAAGGCTTCAAAAAGTAAACCTTTAAGGCGATACCACGTGAAACATGATGTCGTCATCAATCTAAAACTTCACACATGTTGTCTGCATGAAGGTCATTATGTATACCAATTTTGAAACAATTATCCTAAACTTCGCCACAGACATCTAGTAAAAGTGTAATTTGAACTGTTTTCAACCTGCCGCTAGAGGGCGCTTTTAGATTTAATGACGTGAGCGGTCCAATTTTTGCAAACCAGACCCTTGCTCGACTATAACATCGCTAAAAAAACTTCAACAAATGTGCCACTTTTAAGTAACAAGGCACTTCCGGTTTCGCCCAGAAGTAGAGGTCACGTAAGGTCACGCACACAACAAAAAAGTTACACCTAAATTACATTGGTATAATCCCGTAAAAAGAAAATACAGTCTCATGTCCTTCATTTGATATGGATTTTCAAAGATAAAGTAACGTTTTTCAAATAAAGCTTAACTTGAAAACTAATGACGTCACCGCGACGTCCTATTTAGGGTCAACTAATACGTGCGCTTTAATGCCGGTTTCGACCAGATGTAAAAATCAAAACGTTGTCATCATATATCTACAACCTGATGCAAAAATTATGCTGAAATGATTTATAGTTTTTGAGATATAAATTTCTGAAAATGTTCAACTTCCCGTCTGAACCGGAAGTTAAGGTCAAATGAGGTCATGATTTGGGTAGCGTTTGTTGAAATTTTAACGATCAATCCGATCATGTGTAGATTGTAAAAATCCAACATGTGGTTCCGGAGTTATGATTTTTTCAAATATTAGACGGACTATCTTTGGGTATGCAATATCGATGAAACAACAGCGACGATGTATTCCAACATGTAGCTGTTCAGTTAACTAAACGTGCAATGTACATGTGGCTGTACAGGTACAGCGTATGTGTACATGTGTTCTTTCACTAGGGACCATTAGAAATGGTGCAGATACGCAAAAAAGTTGTGGATGACGTCACCATTCTGTGAGGTAAATTTTAACGCACTCGCACGGCGTTTCTGGATCGCACGTCAACATATCGCACGTTCACATATGAATTTTTCTCTATAAATTACGGCAACAAAATAGTTATCTTATAAATTACCAAGTTGCATGGATTTCAGTTATAGTGTGGAGACAATGTTAATAATGTCACAAAAAAAAATAACAAGGATGTGATGGATATTTTATTACATTTTTTGAGCATACACTGAAACTGTTTTCACAGGCTAAAAATCAACGAAAGTTAGTGTTGTCTCAAGTTGCATCCTTATCGTGAAAAAATATATTTGTATAGGCGGCCCCCTTTAACTGCTTCGCCGCAAACAATGACCAGGTTAGGCGAAAAAACATATTTGAAGTAACTTTGTGTACTAATGGGATAAATTTCTTCTGTCAAACAATGAGGGACTAAGCTAAATTAACTAGGCCTGGCCTCAAACTCATGCAGCTGTTGGCCAAATCATGGTCAACGATTTTAAATGGAGACGGTAGGTCTATAATGGCTATATGACGACTATGTATGTGAGTCGGTACATGATTCAGGATATAAAGTGCTGATAGGCCTACAGCTCGACTGTGAAGACAAGTCGACCTTTGGGGCAGCCGGCCTCAAAACTTGTGGACGAAAACAAAAACATGGTGGCCCCTACTGTTACCAAAGATCGTCACGATGGTTGGTTGGGCATCGCCTGAATGCATTGGAGATTAGCAACATTTGGAAAGTCCATATTTCAACTTATTTCATTGCATCCTTCAACTCGTTTATAATTATGTTAAAGGAACACGTTGCCTTCGGGTTGGGCGCTGTTGCTAAAAATAATGTTGCTAGATTGTTTCGATAACAGAGGGACCGCCGTAACTAAATTGGCGGGTAAGTGTTCACTCCCTCCTTTTGCAAACATGAATGTGTTCTTGTAAAAAAAAACTTTTAAAAAACTACACTCTTAAAACTCCTGGATCAGAATTGACCCGAATTCCGGAATCCATGGGGCCTAACCTAATTACGGATCAGGCTGACCCTTTTTGGGGGTAGCTTTTACAAAGAATTTAGATCATACTGACCCAAAACAGGAACAGGCCCCACGGGACCAAGAAACAGGTATAAATTCTTACCTGGAAGTTTTTAGAGTGTAATGTAAAACCACACATCAAACCTTGCTTAAAACCCTGCGAGCAGCCAGCTTAGAATTTTTACGCGCGTCCCCCAGGGTGCTCACGCGGTAGGCGTTTTATGTTGGGGCATAAATAACTGTGTTTGGGGGCACAAATCTTGTTCTAATGGTTTGAACAGATGAATCTAAGTTCACTGAACACACACACCAAACATGATAACATTCTGGCAATTGCATATAGGTTCACTGATTTGCCAAAGCATGTCGAAATCCGCGACTTTGCCAAAAAATAGTACAAATGAATGCCGCCTTGGCTCCACCCACATTTGTGACAACTGGCCTACCCGGTAAATGACCTCTAGGGCAAAATCGGTTCAGCCACTTTGTTAAGGACCGTTTACCCGGTAAATGACCTCTAGGGCAAAATCGGTTCAGCCACTTTGTTAAGGACTGTTCAGGGTTTGATGAAAATTAATTTCAGCGAAATTGAACCAAAAAAAGGGTTGTAATTAACAAAAATATAAAAAAGTGCCTACGTCGTGAGCACCTTCGCTGACCCCAGGGTTAAAGAAAAAAAAATGAACTGCGAAAAGGTAAACATTGAGAAAGAGGGGTTAAGGCTACAGAGTGTGCAACAAGAGCAGCAAATGCAGCTCCAGCGTGAGCAGCAGCAGCATAGCTTCCGTTTGCAGCAACAGCAAATAGAAGCAATGCTGTCTATACTCACCAAAATTAATAAAAAGTGATATCAAGGCCCAAAATTCAATTCACTGTTCTAGGCTGTATTTGTTCATGACTGTACACTTGCATCTTTAAACCTAGACACACGGGCAACCTTTGTTGTCCCCTTACAACTCCATGGGTTAAATGATCATTTTGAGTTAAATGACCCTTTTGAGTAAAATGACACTTTTGAGTAAAATTGACACCAAATAAATTATTTAATGTTATTTTGTTTCATTACATGTGTAGTATGTAATTTAAATAAATACAATTACATAAAATAAAATACATATATTTATAGAACTGTAAAATATTTTAAATAAAACTATTGTTTCTCTGTAAAATCTCTTAACTTAATAACATTTATTCTAACCTTGCCTTATCCGATAACACCCAACAGCAGGACTTCTGTGTTGAGGGATCATTGTCGGAGCCATTAACAAAACGTAGAGTTTCCGTCCGTTGGATTCTTCATACCTCATATTCAGTGGCTGTTGGATATTATTGGCTTCAGTTCAGCAGGGTTTTGGCTAAAATTCTGCAGCAAGTATTTGGTAATAATATGCTGTACACAAACAAAGAGGGTACATTATATGCAACTGAAAAAGCATCTATGCAGTCAATTTTGAACTAGGTGGACAATACACCTTATCCATTGCAGCTATATCAGATTAGCTTCTTAATTTAAATTCAGTAAAAACATTTTCTGAAAAAGCTCTACTCTATCTATTGAAGCAGAGCTGTCCTCTTGATAATTTAAAAGAATTGTTTTGCAATTGTCGGCTTTCAGAAATCAATTTCATTGACCACTCAAACAAAACACTTTTGACAGTTGTTAAACCAGATTGTCAATTTGTATCTAGTTGATTTGATTCCGTTTCATTCCTCATTCTGAACACATCGGTATTCCTCTAACTGAGGAGGCTTTACGTTAAAATACTTGGAAACTTGGTTTTCATACAAACAAGTATTGCAGTTGGACATCAATGTTTCTACTTTATAATAAAGTGCAATTGGTTGAAGATATACCTTCATGTTTGGGGCATAGTTGACAAAGGCAAAATTTGATGAAACTTTGCCAAAGTTCCATTCTACAGAAATTCGGTGAGAGCTCATGAGTGCATTAAAATACTTTTGGAAATCGGTCAGTCCAACACCTCTGAATGGAGTGATCAGATTTTTCTGTATAGGGTATGCTTTGTCAGCATACAAAACCATCGGTCTACCATCAGCACTGATAAAATCTTGAATTTTCTGGAGTATGTTTGATTCCCTCAGTAATGTTGGGTCATGCCTACGCCCCTCCACAGGGCCATACAAATTTCCAATCATGCCATTGGCAAATGTGAGTGATTGGTACTTTAGGCCATGCATTTTATTCTTGCTATTATACAATTCTCGTTGATTATAGATGGGCCTAGCATTTGGGATAAGTGTTCCGTCCAGGAAACCATAGCAGTTATCAAGAGGGCATCCTTTTGCATGCACTGCCTCGGCAAATATACGCAACTGATGTTCCTGCAACCACCTTTGATCAAAAGTATCTAATAAACGACACCAATTACTGTTTACATTATAGATCATTTCATTAAAAATGATGCCAACGTCTGTTGGATGTCTTCCAAACTCGCATACCATGTCTTCATACCTCTTGGGATAGTTGAGTCTACGTAACATAATGCAGAGTCCTTCCAGTCCACTCCATGTCGTGCCATTACTTGCCTTCATTTTTTTCAGGGAGCTTGAGACATCTTGCAAGTCTTGAAATATCTCATTTTTGAAATCTAAAAGTGGAGCATCAAAACACAAAAATGGAAAAGCTCTATATTAATGCATACAGTCGTATGCAAAATAATGTTCACTTTCCTATGATTGGCTTCTTACATCATAAACCTTTATCTCCGCAGGTGACCATTTGCTTCATGTTTTGTACAAAAAAAAAAGTTATTTGTTGCATAAAAGTTATTTATTGAAATAATTATTTATCAAAACTGAATTTAAAAGTACCCAGTCAGTTTCCCTTGTGGTTTATTGCTTAATATTAAGCTATTTATTAAAATTCCAAGTATATTGGATTTGATGTTTGGCTCGGTCTAGTAAGCCCAAAGCCTAAGGGCTTGAGCTTGCACTTTCAATTTATCTAATGAATTACCTGAAGCGACTTCTGCATTCTTGCTCAGAGAGTCTCTCGATGTCAATTCTGGTATACTTCAGATGTTCCCCATTGTTGAAGGTTGGAAACCTCTCTTTTGGTTGATCCTCAAGCGGGAGTAAGGCTGCCTCGACTTCAGAAGAGTCCAGAAACAACAATCCCAATGGATCGATAGTATTATAAGCCATATCTATGAATGAGACATAAAAATGTATGTCACTTGGTTCTGTTTGGAACAAAACATTTTTTAAAGGTATCTTTGCATACAGAACACATAATAGGAACTTGTTAACTTTTTCCACAACCCCTGAACTATTACAAAAGCATAATGTCAGTAAATGTTTGGTCAGAGCAGTAGCCTAAAAAACCGCCACAATCTGTTATATCCTTACCTGTGATCTTCACAAACAGTCGTTTGTTTTACGGATAGCAACCGCCACACATCATCATCAGCATGAGGAAAATCAGAAGACCATCGTCTCAGTACGTTCGTCATAAAATCTAATCCTCTCAGCAACGTACGCAAGTACGCGATACGCAAACGCCGCGTGCGTCACGTACGCGCACACGCATCCCGCACCTGCACCATTTTCTAATGGTCCCTACTATCATGCGTCGCAATGCGGGTCAACTTAAACGGGCGCTTTATCGTCCCTTTTCGACCAGATGTAAAGATAAAAAATATTGGTATTTCTGTGCAAAAGTTTGGGCAGACTTAACGTTCTACAACCTGATACAAAAATCATGCTGAAAAGTTAACTAGTATTAAGATATGAAATTTTGAAATTTTTAACTTCCGGTTCGAACCGGAAGTCAAAGTCAAATGGGGTCAAGTTTTGTGTAGCGTTTGTTACATCTCCAATGACCTGTCTGAGGATGTGTAGATTGTAAAAATCCAACTAGTGGTTCACGAGTTAAGATTTTTTTACAATATTAAACTTTGATTTAATGTAATTCAAAATCTGATGACGTCATCTCAAGTTGTGTCGTCTTGATATTGAGGTTCAATTGTTCTATGAGTTTCAATGTTTAATTTAATTTGAATCTTGAGTTATGCCCCCAAAATTGAAATTTTTCACGAAAAAACACAAAGGTAGTCTTGAACTATCAGATGCTTAAATATAACATCAAAGCTTCCAAATTGTTGAAGTTACTTAAAAAAGCAATTGGTCCTTTTAAAACTTTAAAAACCTTGTAATTCGACACCTGGTGACGTCATTGTGACGTCACCGCAACATATTTCTTCTACTAATGAATATCTAACTATGTTTCAAGTTGATGTGAGTTTGGGAAGTGTGTCTTTACTTGCGGACAATCGACGCTGAGAAGAAGAAGAAGAAGAAGTAAAAACTAAAATTTAGTGTTTGTACAAACAAACACGAGGTGTTCGGCTATCAATGGGGTCACTGTTGTGTCAACGCGTTAGCTATTGCATTTAGTTGAATTTGGTGCTATCACTGTTTTGTGGCGTGCCTAACAAGCTACACACTTTAGCAAAAGTCTAAAAAAGCACACGATTAAAAAGACTGACGTTTTATTGTTAGCGATGTTTGAATGGACGGCTGTTTTAAAGACTGACAAAGCTATTTCCAAAATCAGGTTACGAGAACCTTGAACAGGATTTCGTATAGTTAGAACTTCCTGTTTGGACCGGAATGAAAGGTCGAAGTGGGGTCATGCTTCGAAAATAAAATGTCAAACGTGTTTGAAGCTAACAACCAGTACAAAGATTAAGACTTCATGACATGTGGTTCAGGAAATATGATTTTTGATATTTGAACTTCCTGTTTGGACCAGAAGGAAATGTCAAAGTGGGGTCATGCGAATGAACAAAATTACGAATGTTTTCTGGTAAACTAGACCAAAGTCTGGGGAAAAGATGAGGAGCAGACAAATGCAAAGCATCGGTTCTAGCATACAGGTGTTTGAAGGTGAGAATGTCAGGATATCTATGGTTGACAGAAATGATGTCAGCCACATCACAATGAATAAGGTTAAACTTACACTTAATGATAAAATACAAAACAGAACAATTACGACGAATTGACAGGGATGACCAATTAAGGGACTTAAGTCTATCGGGGTAAGACATCTCACCCATCCTCTGCCCAAGAATAAATCGAGTAGCACGTTTTTGTACCCGTTCATGGGCCTGAGTCTGGAGAGATGTATGAGGGAGCCATGCTGGCATACCATATTCTAAAATAGGGAGAACTAGAGATTTATAAAGACTGGCTGAAACAGAAGAATCGAAAGCAATGGTCTTAATGAGGCCCAATGTTCTGTTGGCACTTGAAACAACATTCTTAATATGGTTATTCCAAGAGAGCTGAGCATTCAGAGTGACTCCAAGGTATTTGACAGAGGTTGTGGGTTGCAAGGGAAAACCTGAAAGAGTGTAAACAGGGGGGTTGAGAGAGTGTTTACGGGAAATATGCATGATTTTGGACTTTGTAGGGTTGAACGTCATACCATTGGAGACACTCCAAGTGCTCAGCTCATCAAGGGCATGCTGGAGGGAGCTTACATGATTTGATGATTTCCCTGGTTATCATCCTTTAAGTTTATGTGAGAAACATCGTAGTGATAGAAAGGGAGGTGGTGTTGCATTATTTATTGATATTAAATTTAATTTTGTTGTTCGAGAAGACTTGTCGTACTTCTCTACACAACTTGAACTTATTGTTGCAGAAATTAATTCAGCCACTAAGGATAGTTTTTTTGTCTGCTCATTGTATAGGCCTCCAGGAGTATCCCTGGCTGAATTGGATGCATTTTAAACAATTTCTTAATAATTTTGTTCTCAAGGTGAAACATTCCAGGGTAAAAGCTTGTTATATTTTATAGAAGATATTAATATTAATCTGTTACAATATGGTTGCCAGTCATCCTATGGGCTTTTCGTGAGTGAATTTATAGACAGCCTATTTGCTGATAACTATGTTCCTCTGATTCTAAGGCCTACTCGGATTGACACAAATTCCAATTCTCATACCCTGATCGATAACATCTTCACGAATAGGGTAGATACAGCTGCAGCCTCTTTTATTTTAAAAAGTGACCTTTCAGATCATTTTATTTCTTTATATTCCTTTGAAAAAGGTACCAGCCAACGATCAGCTCCGGTCTTTAAACGATCCATAAGAAAATTTAATTTCTCCAATTGCCAAGCTTTTCGTGGGCTTCTATCTACAGCTAATTGGTCACAAGTTTTTGAATCTGAGGGTCCTGACCAGAAGTTATCTGCTTTTAATGAAATTTGGAGCTCAGTATTTGAGTTTTCATTTCCCCCAGTTAAAGTCAAAACTACTAGTCGCCACACCTTCAGATCTCCTTGGATGACTTCTGGTCTCTTGAAATCTTGTTATAATAAACAAAAGTATTTTGTCAATAGGAACAAGAGCCCTACTAAGCTTGCCTTTTATAAAAAAAAATATAGTAATTTATTTAATAAGCTGAAGCGTATTGCCAAAACTACCTACTATCATAATAAACTGAATGATTTAAAGGGCAATGCTAGAGAAACATGGAGAGTTCTTAATTCGATGATTAAACACAGTGTCCCAAACTCCTCTTTAAATTGCATAAGTAGTATTATTATGAATAATGCGCTAATTAATGATGCTAAATATATTGCTGAAGCACTTAATAATCATTTTTGTTCTATAGGAAAATCAACTTGCCAAGCAGTGCCCAAATCAAACAAGGAGTCGAGTTTCTATGTTAACTCTGCTACCTCTCCCAGCAATACCTTATTTGTAAATCCTACAGATAGTGTGGAAATTACTGGGGTTGTGCAGAAATTTAAAAATAAGAGTAGTTCTGGGCCAGATGAAATTAGTAATCGTATGTTAAAGGAATGTATAGATCCAATTTCTTCCCCTTTAGCCGACATTTTTAATGCTTCGTTTATTCAAGGTGTTTTTCCTGATATGTACAAAATTGCTAAAGTTGTTCCTGTGTTTAAAAAAGGTGATGCTCAAGATCTGAGTAATTATCGACCTATTTCTTTATTGAACGTCTGCTAAAAGATCCTTGAGAAATTAATGTATAAAAGAGTTTTGTCATTCCTTGAGTCTAGTAATGTGTTATCTCCTCATCAATATGGATTTCGTTCTGGTAGGAGCACTGTCCATGCCATGCTTGATTTCTGTAATAATTTAACTGATGCTCTTAATAAAGACCCCTAAGAAGTTTCTCTAGGTATTTTTCTAGACTTAAAGAAAGCTTTTGACACAGTGAGTCATGATTTATTAATTAATAAATTGTATTATTATGGTATAAGGGGTGTTTCACTTGGCTGGTTTTCTAGTTACCTTGAGAAGCGTAGGCAGTATGTAGTTGTAGATGGAGTAGAATCTATTCCTCAGGAAATTAACTGTGGAGTACCACAAGGTTCAAATCTAGGGCCTTTATTATTCTTGATTTATATAAATGATTTGCCCCTTTGTTGCTCGTTGCTTAAACCTGTTTTATTTGCTGATGATACTACTCTTTCTGCCTCTGGTGGTGATTTATTGACCTTGGCCACTGATGTTAATACAGATTTATTGACTATCAAGATTGGTTTAGAGCCAACAGATTAATGGTTCATCCCGATAAAACTTATTATATTTGTTACTCTTCTAAACAAAAGGAATTCTTTTTGCCCAATGTGACGTTACATTTAGAAAATAGTATTCTCAAAAAGGTTTCTTGTACAAGGTTCTTGGGATTGGAAACGGACAAAAATATGCTTTGGAAGGAACAAATCTCGACAGTATGTAACAAGATTTCTAAAGCTAACTACATCCTTAATAGAACTAAGAACTTGTTGAGGATTAAAGATAGCTTGTTGATATATAATGCATTGGTTAATTCTCATTTAAATTATGGTGTTTTGGCCTGGGGTGGCATGTTTAAGGTTTATCCTTCTTTATTTGGCAGACTTGTTAAACTACAAAAGAAATGTATAAGGAATGCCTGTCATGCTAAATACAATGCGCATACCACTCCACTCTGTAATAAATTTAGAATTCTTAAGTTTGGTGATGTACTTAATGTACACATTGTTACTCAATATTACGATTACTTTCATAAATCACTTCCTGAGAATTTAAGCGATCAGTCTTTTTTCCCTCTAAACCAGGATTTGTACCACTATTCTACAAGGCAAAGTAATTGTATTCATTGTAGTAGTAAAATTAGACTGGACGTTGCATCTGCTAATTATCGTAACATCTTGCCTCAAGTTGTTAATGGTCTTCCTGATCAGCTTAGACTTCTTCTGGTCAGTTCATCCAAAAAGCTCTTTGTTAAACACCTCAAGGAATTCTATTTTAATAAATACAAATATTTTTTCTGTACCAATCTCAACTGCTACTCATGCCTACATTCAGCAGGACATTAAATACCTGTTTTCCTTTTCTCTATGTTTTTTTTATAGTTTGTACAAAGTGCTCACTTTATTTTTGGAACTTACTACATTTAAAACCCTATCTGGGAACTCATTGCATGTAATCTTCCAAATTAGTTGTTTATTCTGACCGCAGTCTCAGGTGCTCCACTACAGAAGGCCAGTCCTTCTCTGGATGTCACCCCCATTCATACTGTATTGTATTGTTTTACAATTTATGCTACATTTGTATCGTTCAATTTATCATTATTTATCTGTATGTATGAAAGTATGAATGAAAATAAAACACACAAACAAACAAACAAACATCAAAACAGGAACGGATTGGACGATAAATTAATACATCATCAGCGAAAAGAACACAATTAGAACTGAGGTTGTAAGAAATATCATTGATGAATAAATTGAATGACAGAGGCCCAAGAACACTACCTTGAGGAACACCAGAGCTAACTAAAGACCACGAGGAGTACATACCTACAAATGTGACTCTTTGTTGACGATCAACCAAAAAATCTTTTATCCAACTCCAGAGAGAGCCACGGATGTTGAAATTACTAGCAAGTTTACGTACAAGTATATGATGGGGCATACGGTCAAAAGCTTTACTCATATCCAAGAAAACTGCATCGATCCTTGGGGGACTACGCTTATCTAAAGTGGTAGCCCATGAATGATACACATTCATAAGTTGGGTGACACAAGATTTGTGAGGAACAAAACCGTGCTGCTTTATAGCAGACAATAAACAATTGGAATTTAAATGATCTTTAACAACATAAGATAACAGTCTCTCCATGATCTTGCTAACGAGAGAAGTGAGAGCAATATGCCTATAGTTACTAAGAAGGGAACGGTCACCAGATTTAAACACGGGGGTAATATTGGCAAGCTTCCAACCACCACGGGAAGGCGTCCACAGGCAATGAAATCATTGAAGATCCTACAAAGAACTGGAGAGATAATAGAAACTGTGTTACGCAAGAATTTAGCGCTGATTCCATCTAGCCCAGGAGCCTTCCCAAGAGGTAAGGAAGATAAGGTACGCTGAATATCATCAACTGAGAAGTTAACACTAGACCGAGCTGGAATGGGAAAATCACATGTGGGAGGGTCTTGACAAACAGGGACATCAGCAGAAAAAAAAAACTGAAGCAAAATAAGTATTAAAAGCACAAGCTATTTCATGAGGGTAGACTAGTGTTTGGGCATTATGTTTAAAAGACAATGGGGTAGGTGATCGTTTCCTGCTACGAACAAAGGACCAAAAACTATCACCTACGAGTACGAGGTTGTTTCTTATCGTCTCTGCCAGTGTCACCACTTCTCCACTACTTGTACTACTACGTGTTTAGTGGCGACACTTAAAGCACACTGCACTAGTTTGTATTGAGTAGTATAGCAAAACAAACACATATATCTAAGTAGTTATAGAAAAATCCCTTCAAAGTTTGACAGATATAAGCCCGGTTCATACTTCCTGAAAATGCGAATTTGACTTGAATTTGACGACACAACTCTATGTCAACGTTCGTATCGCATTTTCATTCGCAGGAAGTATGAACTGGGCTATACTATAAGCTTTTTTTTATTTTATTGTCCCGATCAATGACAAAACCAGGGCACTAACACTAATGTTATTTTAAAGCACATTACAATTAACACGTTATTGTAAAATGCACCATAATTATTATTGTTTTTTTAAATTAAAGTATAGTACACTCTAAAAACGTTGGGTAAAAATTATTAGGTAAAGTCATTTTGACCAACGTTTGGTCGGTGTTGATCCAATTATTGGTAAAAGTTTACCCAACTTATATGAGCTGAGTTGGTCAATTTAAAAATACTTGTCATTGGTTAATCTGAACCTAATATTGGGTGGCTGCAATAAGCCCAAACCTGATGGTCAAAACTTCCCTAGTAATTGGTCGTTTAGAAAAAACCTTTAGCCATTACTTGGTAAAAGATACTTGGTTTTACCATAATACCAACATATGGTCTCTTGTTCTCCATCATATTGGTTTAAAAGTGTTTAACCAACATTGTGGCTTGTTTGTAACCTTTGTTTTGGGTAAGCTCAGCCAAATTATTGGGTAACTGCAATAAGCCAAACCCTGATGGTTAAAACTTCCATAGTAATTGATCATTTGGAAAATCCTTTTAACCATATCACTTGGTAAAACAAACTTGGGGTTACCTTTAGACCAAAATATGGTGTCTTCTTCTCCATCATATTGGTTTAAAAGTGTTTAACCAACATTGAGGCTTGTTTGTAACCTTTGTTTTGGGTAAGCTCAGCCAAATTATTGGGTAACTTCAATAAGCCCAACCCTGATGGTTAAAACTTCCATAGTAATAGGTCATTTGGAAAATCCTTTTAACCATAACACTTAGTTAAACAAACTTGGTTTTACCTTTAGACCAATATATGGTATCTTGTTCTCCATCATATTGGTTTAAAAGTGTTTAACCAACATTGAGGCTTGTTTGTAACCTTTGTTTTGGGTAAGCTCAACCAAATTATTGGGTAACTGCAATAAGCTCAACCACGATGGTTAAAACTTCCCTAGTAATTGGTCATTTGGAGAAAAAAAAAACCTTTTAACCATCACTTGGTAAAAGATACTCGGTTTTACATTTAGACCAACACATGGTCTCTTGTTCTACATCATATTGGTCCAAAAACCCAATCCAATGAATAACCTTTCCCAACGATTGGTGAATCCTTGGACTTAACAGCTATCTTGGAGAAAATCATTGGTTCTTTAATATGACCAACAACATACCACTGAGAAAAAAAAATAAAGTATCACCGACATGAACAGCCCTATTTACTAGTAACACTTGATGGAGAAACTCGACATGGTTAGCCTATTGGATAATCCAAATGCCCAAAACTTGCCTAGAGATCAACTTAGTTTGATGTTCACATAGATCAATTTGAGATAGATCCTCTCTAACTAGGTGATTAGGCCTGTGCAGGTTGTATAATGCAGCAGAGAAGCAGTCGTAAACCCTATTTAATATTCGCGCGCTTTCGAAAATCTTGGAATTGTTCCAAATAAACTGTCATCCCCGTTGGGTAAATTGAGCGTTTTAGTATTGTTTGGTCAATTTGGGGTAAAACGACATTTTTCGTTGTACCCCTCATTTGTGTAAAACAAATACTCAAGGAAAATGTAACACAGTACCCAAAATTGGGTAGGGAATTAAATAGCATAACACAGAGGATCAAATCACTCATGAAGTGGGCAGTGCAATTTTTTTTAAACCTCAAGCAGTGTAACTTTTGCACAACAAATGGTAAGAAGTAACTGAAAATTGGGTAAACTTCTCCTCGTGGAAACATTTTACCCATAATACAACGTGTGCCATACATTTGGATACGGCAAGTCGAGTCGCAGGCATTCTGATGTTGCAGGTCGTTGATGTATGATGTTCATGTAACCAAAATTGCCAAGAGAGAATGTTGGCCTTATGGGAGTTATTCTGTTCGAGAAACAACAGTCTGTTGAAGGGGGAAAGGTATTATATACACAGGGAAGCCTTGGATTGCTACCTTCATTGACTTTGCAACACGAAGATTTCGTCACTGGCAGTTTGAACCATTAATAACAGGTCTGGCAAAACCAACCGGCTCTTTTCAGAGCCAACACTGCTTCCAAGAAGAAATTGTTACATTGTCTGCTCGCAAGAATTGTGTTAATGTTCGTTTTCACCAACCAAACCCCATTTTTCGGTTACCTTTACCAGAAGTGTTTATGGCTAAACACAACTCCCAAATTGTTTTATGCAAGGTTATTATTGGGTTGTGACCATCATAGATTATTCAGAAATAGTACGGTACAGTTCAAATTCTTCACACAATAGTGTTTCAGTTGAACAAATATACACTGAGTGATATGAATGGGTAACGTTAGTGTTTATTTGCTGACTTATTCTCCCTCCCTATTCCCTTTCATGGTCTTGGTGTTGAAATAGAGTTGAAAAAAAGTGTTTTAACCTAATTGTTATATTTTGTTTTTATTAAAAAAAAAAAAAAAAAAAAAAAAAAAAAAAAAAAAAAAACTACACCCAAGAGCAAAAATACTTTGACCAACAAATGTGCAAAAATATATTGACCAACAAAAGAGCAAAAATGATTTGACCAACAAAAGAGAAAAAATATTTTGACCAACAAATGAGCACAATTATTTTGACCAACAAAAGAGCAAAATTATTTTGACCAACAAAAGAGCAAAAATTATTTGACCAACAAAAGAGAACAAATATTTTTACCAACAAATGAGCATTATTATTTTGACCAACAAAAGAGCAAAATTATTTTGACCAACAAAAGAGCACAATTATTTTGACCAATAAAAGAGCACAATTATTTTGACCAATAAAAGAGCAAAATTATTTTGACCAATAAAAGAGAAAAATTATTTTAAGTCCCTATCTCATGTTCTCAAGTCCGCACTTCGTATGTAGCGTTAAAACATACGTATTTGTTATGGTATACCGATTTTCTTTGAATTTGTTTGTTCTTTAACTTTTGACTTTTTATGTGTTAATATAAAAATAAGTTGAATTTGATTGTATCAAACAAAATTCCCCCTTTTTCAGACGAAGACTAATAGAAGATTACATGCATTGTCAGCTTTACAAAATGAAGAAATCAAATTGTATTTTTTCTTTTACAAACGATAACTGTTTTTGATATCTCTGGGTAAGAATGTTACTTACCCTTCAACGCAGTCGTGGTGAAGTGCTTGGTCCTATACGGTCCATTACCTTTACTAGACAGTGCTGCAACCTTAAAGCCGTAATCAGTGCACGGAGATAAGCGAATGGTGTGATTGGTGCTGGTTAGGTTTGTAGTTTGCATCTTGTAACTTTGTTCAGACTTCCCACGTAACAACTTGAAGTTGTAGTGCCGTATGTTTTCACCATCTGGACAACGCACAGGATTCCACGTGAATGTTGAATTGATTGCAGTCGTATCGGATTCAAACGAAACGTTTAGACCCGTTGGTTTCGTGTCTAGAATGTATTAAAAAAAAGCAAAAAAAAAAAGCGTAAAATTGTTGTGTCAAACAAAACAAAGAGAGGGAGAGAGAGGGGAAAAAAAACCACTGCAAAACAACAGCTACCAGTTTAAACATAATTTACCCCTTCTTTGAAACAACATTTTGAGTTTGATAATTTATAGTTGGTGTAAATCTTAACCGAAATATTCACATTGTTAGTTCTCCATGGTGCCAGCAAAGGCGCCCTTACAAAAGCTGAGCGCGAAGGCAGTGGCGTGAAGCATGCATGGGGGTGGGAGCCCAGTCTTAGAACCCCTGAGCCCCTCTTGCCCCTAAATGAGATCGAAAACCCTCAACCGGTTGCAACCTGCACAAATGATTGCTTCGATACATCACCCCCCCCCCCTCCTAAAAAAGAAAATAGGTCCTTGACCCCGTTGCTCCCAAATAAATTGTCTAGTTATATACGCCATTATGGGACTTGTGTTAAAAAATAACCGATAAAAGAATCAAGTGCGGTTAAAATTACGTATACCTTGGACTTCACGTAATGAAGCTGTGCAGGTTACTTCACAAGCAGGTTTCATACTCACCAAGAGACATTCGTCTGTTATAAAAAAAAAAAAAAAAAAAAAAAAAAAAAAAAAAGAATAAGAAGAAGAGAAATTGAGACGCAGTCTGGCAGTAGATCATTCATACTGAATACAAGTTTCCCGTCGTGAAGTGACTGATTGAGTGAACATTTGTAAAACGGTGGATTAACCGGTAAGTCTGCTGCAACTTAGCATCCGAGAACATTGGTATAAATGTGGGGACTTAGAAAAAAGAGTCATCGACTGTTCCTTGAATATCATGGGAGTTTATTTACACTTACCTATTTAATGATACCCTTCCAATCGAAAGTAGTTCATTGCTGGGTTTTAATCATATAATGTCATAAAAACATTGTTCATTCGGTGAAATTGCTTATTGTAGAAGTATAAAGGATTTTCATGTTTATCACTTTTACTTACCTTTTGATGACATGTTTATTCAATTACCGGTGTTACACTTGTCACATGATTCCAATGAGTATTTGAATCGGTCAGTAACCATATACTATAGAGAGTGGTATTTGCACTCAACTTGTAGTTGGTGTTTGAGCAGGCCTCATGAATGAACGCTGCCATATTGTTCTTGAAAGGAAGACTTGTCGTAAGCCAAGAGTTAAGTGAAGATGTCAATGAGACCCAAATTAATTGAGGAGTGAGGATGTGTTGCGCCATGTGCGCTGCCCAGCTGATGTAGTGTTGGTTTCTGTGTACATGTAAATCTCACTAATTTTGATGTTGGGTGAGTTTTCATTGGTATTTTTCAATCAAGGATGACCCAAGTATATTATTGTTAGTATTACCGAAGTTTATTTCATTTTGATTTGATATACAAACTGACTATTGATAAAGTTTGGACTCTATACCTTTCTTTTGGTAGGGGTTTACCTGGATTAAGCTACTCGAAAGTTGTTCTTACAAACTTAATGAAGAGAGTCCGACTGAATTGTATCCCCTTATCCGGAGAAGTAATCCCCCTCCCAGTGACGACCGTCGTTGTTTTTTCTTGCCAAACTCAAAGTGAGGATTGTGAGCTTGATTAATTTTAAGCACATAGAGTTTGACCTCGCAAAGCTCTTTAAACTGTTATAAAATGTCTGCCTCTCCGTTGGAGATTCAAGCCTTGTAAATGGAGCGCTTTTCTGTGTGGGGTGATAATAAGACTTTAGCAGTTGATATTTCACACACCTTGACAATAAATACCCGTGTATTGTGGTGCACAGCTTCCTCCTTGGCATTGACCTGCTGTTCTATCGCATGATACTCTATCAGCGCAGTGACACATCTGAGCACAGTTAGCTCCGTATGTTCCTTCATCACATTCTGAAACAACCAAATTAACATTCGCAATGAAATTGTATCAAAAAACTGAAAAAAATACATAAATTGGTTGTTTTATCATCAGTCACTATATATACACCGTCAAAATTAAGGATCGACTCTGTTTTTTTCCCCAAAGTTGTATATAATGTGTATTTACACTAACATGGAATACAAAAAAAAGTCAACTATGCTAACCTCCAAATTCTAAAGACTTTGCCTCTATTCTTAATCGTTAGTTTGGGTAATATACCTTCATACCCACCCGTGTTTTATCGGAATAATTGCATTATTCATACTTTAAATATAGCAATCCAATACAAGATCGAGTATTTCATAGAACACCAACAATTGTGTTACATTGAACAAATTGTTCTCGACAACAGATCACAACATACATACATATACTCCTGTAAGCAACATTATTTCCCCCCGTCATATCTGTGCGTGTCTGTGTGATAATACAGTTTGTAAACTGAAGTTTTGTGTTTCCCAATCGCCACTGGGTACTTACAGCCTCTCGAAAGGCCGTTGAATGCGGTCCTTTTGCGAGATGGTGTAAGCACAGAAGAGACCCAGAGATATACGGCTGGCTGCTGTGAAAACAATCCCCCAATGGAAACAGTAGACAGACCGAATGCTACATGTTGTGGTTTTTTCTTGCCAAACTCAAAACGAGAGTTTTGAGGTTGATTAATTTCAAGCATAGAGGTTGACCTTGCGCCAAGCTCCTTAAACTATTATTAAATGTCTGCCTCTCCGTTTGATATCCCCTCTTTTAAGGTCTTAAAAATTGAGCGCTTTTATGTCAGAGATGATCTGACTTTAGCAGTTGACATTTCACATACCCTGACACTTGATACCTGTGTATCGTGCTGCACATCTTCCTGGGCATCGACCTGTTGTTCCATCACACGGTACTCCATTAGCGCAGTGACATATCTGAGCACAGTGAGCTCCGTATCTTCCTTCAACACATTCTGAAACAACGACATTAACATTCGCATGGAAAACATATAAAACATTTCTAAAAAAGAGGGAAGTGTAAATTCGTTGTTTTATCATCTTTAAGCATCTTCGTTATATACCTTTACCGTTAGTTGTAATAATGCACCATCCACACCCACCTTTGTTATTTTCCATCTAATCTGTGCGTGTCTTTTTGACAATACAGTATTTGTAATGTCTGGGTCAAGCATTTGTGCCGCCCAATCGCCACCGGATACTAACAGCTTCTCGAAGGGCCACTGAAGGCGATCCTTTCGCGAGACAGCGAGATGGTGTTAGCACGGAAGAGACCCAGGGATATGAGGCTGGCTCCTGGGAAAACAATCCCCCAATGGAAACAGTTGACAGACCGTAGGCTACAAATTAAGTTGTTGTTTTTTCTTGCCAAACTGAGGGTTGTGAGCTTGATTAATTTCAAACATAGAGGTTGACCTCGCCAAGCTTCTTAGCATAATTATAAAATTTCGTCCCCTCCATTGGAGATTCCCTCTTTGAAGGTTTTGAAAGTGGAGCGATTTTGTGTCTGGGGTGATCAGATTTTAGTATCTGATATCTCACTTACCGCATCGACCTGTCCTTCCATTACACAACTTTCCAGTCGCGCAGTTACACATCTGAGCACAGTTAGCCCCGTATCTTCCTTCAACACATTCTGAAACAACCAAATTAACATTCGCAATGAAACTGTATCAAATACTTCTGAAAAATTACGTCAATTGGTTGTTTTATCATCAGTCACTATACATATATCGTTCAAAATTAAGGATCGAATCTGTTTTTCCCCGAAAGTTATACAAATTTCATGTTGTGCTCGCATAACTTGTTTCTTACTTTATTTTGAAACACTAGCGTTTATACTTGAGACTCCATTTGCAAAAACATGGAACACATTCCAGTCATCAATGCTTACCTCCAAATTATAAAGACTTTGTTGCCTGTATCTCTAATCGACAGTTGGGGTAATATACTCTACACACCGGCCCTTGTTCTAACTAGACAATTGCATTAATACTCTTTTTTTAAAGAACACCGTCAATTTTGTTACATCAAACAAATTGTATTCGACAACAGATTGCAACATACAGAAATATGCTAGCTATGAGCAACATTATTTTTGCCATCAAATTTAGTCTGTGTTATTGACGATACAGTATTTCACTTATAATTTTTTTGGTCTGGGTCAAGCTTCCCGATCGCCACCGGGTACTAACAGCCTCTCGAAAGGCCACCGAAGGCGGTCCTATTACGAGTTGGTGTAGGAGAGACCCAGGGATATGAGGCTGGCTCCTGAGGAAACAATCACCCAATGGACATAGACTGTAGACTACAAGTTGTTATTTTTTTCTTGCCAACTCAAAGTTGACCTCGCCAAGCTCTTAAAATACAACTATAAAATGTCTGCCCCTCCGTTGGAGATTCCAACGGAGATTCTTTTAAGGCCTTGAAAACGGAGCGCTTTTGTGTATGGGTTTACCAGAACTTAGCAGTTGATATTTCACATACCTTGACAATTGCTTCCTGTGTATCTTGGTGCACAGCTTCCTGAGCATCGACCTGTTCTTCCATTACACGTTACTCCCTCAGCGCAGTGACACATCTGAGCACAGTCCGCTCCGTATCGTACTCCAACACAGCCTGAAACAACCAAATTAACATTGGAAATTAAATAAATATTTCTGATAAACAAAATAGAACAATAAAAGCAAAATCTTGTCAAATCGTTGTTTTACCATCAGTAGATATTGTAAAATAACAGACACTGTTGTGTCCCCGAAAGTTGTATTTTATTTTATGCTTGCATCGTTTGCACTTCAGTACTCTTCTTGTCAACAAGGTGGGGATATCTCCATCAACATTCCCTTAAAATGTATGCTTTCGTTAATAACTAATACACTAATCACTTCGTATGTTTTAAGAGTAGACTTGTTACCAAGCTGAAATTAAGGGCACTTCACGACCCCAATCGAAAGCACGCGTAGTGTAGAAGCATACATAATACATGTCGATGTAGTACTTAAGGTTACAGTAATCGAGGATGGACTTAAAAAGAAAAAGTATATGTACAGGCTAGGCTATAGAAATGTTTAAATAAACTAATGTTTAAGCTAAATAAACACACAAAAAACAAACAAAAACTGATTTAGACACAAAAGTATTTCGTTTGTGGTAAAGTGCGTTCTTCTCTTGAAAATTTGAGTTTTTGTGACTTGAGTAAGATTGGAAATTTTGCATGATGGAAATAAAGTCCAGTAAGGTTTTTCGATTAAACCTTAAAGGAACACGTTGCCTTCAAATCTCATGAAATTTTACTGTTTGGAGGTGTTCTTTATACTTATTAAGAGTTGTTCTTGCAATAAAACACCTTTAATGTGTTATAATTAGTGAATGGTAATTAAAAACAAACAAACATTGACCTCTGACCCCCGAGACATGTCCCGCGAAATGTATAAGTTTTTCAAGCAGTCAATACGATCGTCGGTGTAATGGGCAATAATGCGCGATGAAGAGCAGTAGGCTGGCGCCGTAGCCTGTGGCCTGGTAAACCTATCACATGAACACCAGGTAATATACCATTCTCTACTCGACGACATGTGGGTAAACACGTCCACACCGCACTGTCAAAATGGAGAACCCTGTCTTCGCGTCGTCTACTGTACTGCAGCATGCAGGGGAGGTCTATGGGTGGTATGGCCGCAGGGCTTTGCTGCTGCTGGTACGTCCCTGGACGCCCGGACGGAACGAGACATGAGGACTTGCTACTTAATTATTTAACGTATGTTTTTTCTTTCTTTTTTCATTCATTTATTAACTGGATATTTATTGGAATACAATAAACTGATGGTAATCGTAACATTTTTAATAAAATAATTTCTCAGTCGTAGTTCAACAGCTGCGACTGGAAATAAGACTAATATAATTTGTCCGCCATTTATGGGAGTCAAAATCTCGACTCCCATAAATGGCGGAGCGTTTTGTTTCGCGAAAGTTATCAAAAGCGAAGCATTTTTAAGGTACGTTTGTGTGGATCGTTATATTCTACTTTTTAAACATCTTTCCGACTGTGCTCATTACACATCAAACGCTTTTTATAGCCCAAAAGCGCCCAACAGCGCCCAACCCGAAGGCAACGTGTTCCTTTAAATGCTATCTCATGGGTTGTGGTTCTGAAAAGAACTGGTTCTTTAACAACTTATTTATGCTGAAGACAATCAGACTATGCTGATCGAAACGTCAAGTTGTTACTAGATAGTGTGCACTAGTTACGCCTAATAGAAATGCATGCTTGGAAAGCGAAATATGGGGGTCTCGGGCAATGGCGCCCATGCGTATTTCACTTTTCAACATTAGATAAAGCTCCGTTCCCCATCTTGAGCCTTCGGCGCTCTATGATCTTTGGACGATACCTTCTGTGCAGTCCAGTCCTTTGTAACCAGTTGCACAACTGCAACCATAAGGGTCAGGTAAACAGAACAGTAGACCCTTGCAGGAAGTAACACCCGATACGACTGAGTCACACTTTAAGGTTCCATTTTGGCCGAAGGTATTTCTTCCATGTGCTAGATGGATATCAAAATTAAAGATATACATAAATAATGAAATACTTGCTGCTTTGACTGGAAGTCACTCGTTTTTGTAAATGATCATCAGTCGTAAACTTTTCGGACAGTGATTGGTGCTCTGATGTTGCTGGTATACGTCGTAGTACGGCGAGGTCGTCGAAAATGTTGGTGCATGTACAAAGATTCTCGGCGTATGCCAGCGTGTGGCACATACGTCCCACATAAGTTGTAGGTAAGTTATACGATTGTTGTCACACGTTCACACACGTAACATGTAAGTTACTCATAAGTCGATATAGCGTACACAAACCTTATTTCTAACCTATTAGTAACGTGCTTTGAACCTATGTCGAACTTATTTCTAACGCATATTTACATTATGTAGACGTATTTGAAGTGTTCTGGACGACCGCATAACTTACTGAACGTGTTTCTAACTAACAGCTATCGTATTATGGCGTATTGACAGCGTTCTTCGAAGCTTTCTTCGGCATGATGGGGATGTTGATACTGCAATGTCTAGTGCGGTTATGATTTGAATCGTCGAGCGGCAGCCTTTTTATAGGCTACACGTGATCGTCGGCGATACGCTGACTATCATTGAGCATAAGTTGTGAACGCCGGCAACACGCTACGCATTCGTTGGTTTAAGTAATTTTTAAGTTCTTATCTTTAAACATTTTTTCTGGTCAAAATTTTCAGTATCTCGGCAAAAATTCCTTAACCCTCAAAATATGAGATTTATTTTGTTGGCTAAACGCTTGCTAAAACGTCAAGGTGTGACAGGACCTTTACCTAAATGCGTTTTACCTTAAAGCTCTTAAATGCCCTGTCACACCTTGACGTTGTAGCCAGCGTATGCCGACGTTTCAAAATGTCTCTAAAACGCTGGCATACGCTGAACTATCGATTTTTTTTTTTCAATTTTGGGTGTGCACATAGCATACTCACAACGAGTTGGACGTATACATAACGTAACAGTTACAGTTTATAGATTGTTTCGATAACTTATAAATAACTTATACCAACGAATGCTTAGCATGTTGCCGGCGTTCCCAACTTTTGCCCAACGATAGTCTAACTTATGCATAGCGCGAGGCAGCGTATCGCCGACGATCACGTATCGTAGCCTATAAAATGGCTGCCGCTCGACGATTCAAATCATAACTGCACTATAGACATCGCAGTATCAACATCACCGCCGCAGTATCAACATCACCGTCATGCCCGCCATGCCGAAGAAAACTTCGAAGAACGCTGCCATTACGCCATTATACGGTAGTTGTTTAGTTAGAAACACGTTCAGTAAGTTCTGTGGTCGTCCGGAACACGTCAAATACGTCCACATACGTAAATATGCGTTTGCGACAAGTTCGACAAAGGTTCAAAGCACGTTACTCATAGGTTAGAAATAAGTTTTGTGTACGCTAGACATTATCTCGACGTATGTCGACTTATGAGTAACTTACAAGTGACGTTTGTGAACGTGTTTCAACGATCAAACTTAACGCCGAGAATTTTTGTGCATGCACACAATTTTTCGACGACCTCGCTGCACTACGACGTATACCAGCGTGCTTCAGCGTGCATTTAACTTATACAAAACTTACCCATAACTTATTCAACGTACGCCAGCGTATTCGCCAATTTTTTTACATACGTCGGCATACGCTAGCTAATACGTCAAGGTGTGACAGGGCCATAACATCAGAACAAAATAATATAATAAGCATGAACATTCAATTTCAACTTGAAATCGTGAATTCTTTGATAAAGCTTATTTCTCAATTGTTACTTTTAGCTGAAATTGTTGATTTAAGCGGGGATGTTGAGGGTGTGTCATTTAAATCGGTGCAGGGTGTTTTGGACAGGAAATCAAAATTAAGAATAAATATAAACAAACATGTAATTATGGAACATACTAAGTGGTGATACTTACATTTATTACAGGTTGTGCCACTGAAACCAGGTGGACAAATACAGACACCACTGACGTCATCACACACTCCGCCATTAAACAGATCGGGCAGTAATTTACACAGTCATGTTTACCCCATTTGTTTTCTTCACAACCTATAACAAAATAAAGGTCATATTTTTAGGGTTGAAATTTTTTTGCCGAGATACTGACAATTTTGACCAGGAAAAAATTGAAAGATAATAATAGTTTGAAAACAAAAGCAAATTAAAAACAAGAACTTTTGAAGACAGGAAACTACACGCAAATTAAGATTTTGGTTCTCAAATTTGAACAACTCAACATTTAATAGCGGCTAAAACGTGTATAACATGTTGGTATTGAGTTGCTTTCATTTTCCAATAAATGGTTAACACGGTAGACAACAAAAAAGCACTGTTCTTACCGCAGGTTGACAAAGTATACGTAGGCCTAATTTTCCCTTAAAAAGCACGCATAGCGCGAAATATGTAAAAAGAGGTAATTTTAAGTTTGTGACACACAAAAAGCAAATTTATACGTACACAACATGTGGACGGAGTTTTGTCACAAAAGTGTCTTTCCAATGTACGTAGGTGACCTATTTCCCAATGTTATTTCCTTAATACCTACGGCATTATCTCGGTTTTACTGCTTACCATTTCTAAGGGTTAGGAATGTTACTGGTACAAGCAATATTTTGTAATTTGTTTGTTATTCCCCTTTTAATTTTCCAGGGCATACATCTGTCTAGGTCAATTCGTTACGCTTTTCAAGCGACATTGTAGTTTCTAAAGGTCGCGGAATAATGTTTGTTTTGTTTTGCTAGGAACAATCATGAACAGCTTTGAAAATGTGCAGGAGAAGACTGGAACAAAATAGTCACTTTTGTCTCACTCTCCAAAGCCTCTCTTACCAAGTTATCTCTTGGCCCATTATTGTGAAATTGGCAAGTTCAATGAGCAGCCAGATGCCATCGTGACAAACGTCCCACAGAAAGAAGTACTTTGTGGGCGAAGACGCATATGAGAACTGGATAGGGACATATTTAATGATTTGATATTTTGGGAAACCATCGACAGTATGCTAGACTTTGCCAAGAGTCACAGCCTATCCCTAGCCAACACTTTCCACCTCCACAAGCTGTCTAGAACAGTTACCTGGCACTGACCTGAAGGAAAAAACCTACAGCCAGATCGAATTCATAATGGTTCCACAACGCTTCAAATCTAGCGTCAACAAGGCGAACACAAGAACTTTTCCCCGGAACCGACATCGGCAGCGGATCCCGACCTTGTGCTGACAACCTTCAAGCTACTGAAATTCAAGCGCTGTCACAGAAACCCCCGTATTTGTTTTGACCATGCGAATCTCAAGGATCCAGAAACCCCTGAGGTTTTCCAGGCTCATGTTGGCAGGAAGGCGATCACAAAAATCCTTTCCCAGCGCCGACATCGGCAGCGATTACGACCTTGTGTTAGCAACCTTCAAGCTAAAGCACAAACTTCGACCTTGAGAATTTAAGGACCCAATCGTTGTCGGGAAGTTTGCAGCCCTCAACCTGCTCGACATTGAATAGACACTCTCACAAACGACATCAACAAGTGCTACTTACAAGAGTAAGCGGAATAAAATCCAGCCCTGCACCACGGATGAGGTCCAGGACCTACCGGGGTACGCACCAATAGACGAGCACTGAATGGATATGAGCATACAAGTGAAGAGGCAACGGCACAATTTATCCACGTGCACAGAGAGGTGAGGAAGAAGATGAGAGCAGCCAAAGAGGAATGGATCGAGAAGCAGTGCGACGTCAAAGAGAAAGGGACGGAAGCAGGGAACAGTAAACAGGTCTTCGACACTCTTATTAAACTCAAGGCCTTGACCAAGATTAGCCTGCCAAGAGAAGCTGTAATCGACAAAAAAGATGGCAAGATACTGACAGTGAGTGATGAAATCTTCATGAGATGGGCAGAGTACTGCAAATGCGACCTCCGCTCATACCTCTCCCTCAACTGCAAACCAACCAGACTTCCGTAGAAAGCGAAGACAGTCCAGTAGTAATGAAGCAAGAGTTAAAAGCGGCAAATAGGATCGCCTGAACGCAAGCAAGTCACTGGAGTGGACAATCTATCCACCGAACTGCTGAGAAGCGGGGGTGAACGAATAGCAAAGGTCTTACAGCTCTCTGCAAGAAGATCTGGGAACGGAAGAAATGACCAACAGACTGGACCCAATCGCCAGTGATAACCTCACCAAAGAAGGGCAACCCCAGGCAGTGTCAAAACTACAGTACGCTAAGCCTAATCAGCCATCCCAGCAAGTTTCCACTCCGTGTCATCCTCAATCGATTGAATATAAAGGCTGAGAAAGTCCTGTCGGAAGGACTGATCAGGGCGGAGCACAGTTGAGATAAATGCAACGGCATTCATGGACTCCGTAGCAGTTAAAGGATTTCGAGGTAACGAATAAATAATTCGTGGAAACGAAATTATTTCGTGGGAACAAAATGATTTCGGGGGGACGAATCACTTTTTCGAGAGAACGAAAAATGTATATATATATTTTTACCTTTTCAATTTATTTTCACCTGTCCCTTTAGGGGCTCCGTATTAGACCAATTAGATGCAAACAATCTTGAAGGATGATTTACCTCTAACAAGTAACCTCATGAGCGCCTGTTTGCCTTCACCGCGAACACCAGCTTCATGAACCTCGTATGTTCCAGCATCGATGCTACTTGCTCCATGGATATCAAAATAAAGGTTGCCGTTGTGCGAATCGCCAGGATCGCCGTTATCTAATCTCCAACGAGTATCTGTCCGTGTGCCCGCAGCAGTAACTGCCAGACTTACTGCATCCCCTGAGTTTACGGTCTGGCTTATTGCAGTTGGCCGAAAGTCAGCTGAAGAAGAGAAGTACCAAAGTAAATAATTTGTAAGGCCTGGGGGTGTCAGAACCTTTGTCAACCTACATCGAGAAAAAAAAAATTGTAATTGATAGATACAAATGGCTAGATTAGATACATTAAAATCACCGTAATTATGCAGGGGAGGGGAGGCCTGCTTAGAGCCCTTGCCCAGTTATTCTCCCAAATGAGTTTTAAAAAAGCATAATGAATGGTAAAATACATTTAGTTTAGAAACGCACTGCTGCCAAGCTGAACTAAAAAAAAAAAAGTCGTTATAACGAGATAATAAGTCGTTCGAACGAGATAATAACTCGTTCTACGAAGTCGTTTACGACATAGGGCCTACACTTACGGAAGTGTAAAAAAAACAAAAACTATTCCGCCCGGGCGGATTACTAATTCACCCGCGCGGATTACTAGTTCGCTGTATTCCCAAACCATCATTTCAGTTCAAGGTTTGTTCAGTAGGGCCATTATAGTCAATCATCATATTATTTTGTGTTATTTATTATTACAAACTCTATTGTTTAGATGGCAAAGAGTCATGGGCGTCAATATGTCTTGAAATGTGTGTGTGGGGGTGCGTGTTGGTGTGGGCTTACGAAAGGCCCCTTGTGGGGTATTTTACACAATGGAACAATGGACCCCACAAAGAAAATTATTTGTTCAACTTGGACCAAAAGTGGGGAATAATGGCACAACAATAGCAGGACCCCACACACCCAATCCGTAAGGTTGTGTGCGTGTGGGTGAGTTTGTAGTGACATTCAAACCGAGGGCTTACAGCAAAAGGGACAACAGGTCCAAGTTTGTTATCACGAAGGAAAACAATATAAATACGAAATAGTAATTCCGGCGAAATAGTAATCCGCCCGGGCGAATTAGTAATCCGCCCGGACAAAAAGTAATCCGCCTGGCGAAATAGTAGTCAGCACGGGCAAATTAGTAATCCGCCCGGGCGGAATAGCCTTTTTTATACCATGTCCTTTTTGAATATACACTTCCGTACACTTCAAAACCCGTTTTCCACAGGTTTTAACCCGTTCGCTCCACTGAATTATATAAGCATATACGAAAGCTTAAAGGAACGTTACAGAATTGGTTTTTGCTAACAAAACAGTTGCTGGCAGTGTAAGCACTTTATGTAATCCACCATATACATAAACTGACAAACCTGCAGAAGTTTGAGATTGATCGGCCATCTGGGTTACGAGAAAAAAGTGAAAAACCGATTACACATTTTGCATGAAATCATATAGTTTCAACAATTGAATAAAACGCTCACTGAGCGATAAACTCCAATTGGAAATTAGTTTATTCATTTCTCATCAAATATGGCATTTCAGACAGAAATATTTCAAGGGATGTGTTCTACTATAATCATCACTAGACTGTGTAAGTTTTATGTAAATCTGTGATCAAAAAGTATATTTTACAAGTTTTTTTCTTACCAATTCTGTAATGTTCCTTTAAAAAACAATCGTTCGCTACTTGTCACATCTTGACAAGTACCGTTTTTATCGTTTGTCCCGCATTCTCCCCAAAAGACTCGATATCAAGTGTGCACTTTCCTTTGCGGACCTTGACCCCTCCTTTCTGAAGAAATGGAATAAGACTCTCACTAACACGTCTTTTAGTCTGCTCACATTGCTGGAAGATAAATGCCAACAATGCATTGATAACCATTTACACTGATTCTCAACTCCAAGAGTCATGCTCTGATAAAGAGTATGAACATGTACAATATATCATATTATCCAACGTCAACCACCTACGGTTAACCCTAACGGACAAACAGAAAAAGAAACGCATGCATTTTCAAGCTAACCATAAGAATTACATTCATAGACGTTTCCACAGTAAGCCAAGGGTATTGACAAAGATTCTCAACTATGTCCTCCCACATGACCCCCGTACAGCATGATTCTACCTTCTACCTAAGATACACAAACAAAACTACCCGGGCCGACACGTTGTATCTGGTAATGACGCATTTCTGAGTTGGTCGATAGCTTCCTCAACCCCTTAGTCTCCCCATCCCTTCCTTCATAAAGGATACCACAGACTTCCTCCGTAAACTATAGGGGATATCAAACATCAAATACGTGACTATGCTTTTCGGATAAATTTATGTGACGTCATTTGGGGAAATGGTTATTTATACACTGTGCATTATGTATGCATTGCAATGAAAACATAGCTATACTCTTAGACGAAGTCGATATGAAAAAAGCCTCTAAATTTGTATATAGCAGCGGGTCCCACGAGGGATTTATTATTCACGAAGAAGGGGGGGGTGTATTCTTCAAGAACTGCTGGTAAAATTGATAGCGAAGAGAGGAGCTCTTCTGTTGCCAACCGTACACACGTTGAACCTTTTCTTCAATTTTTTTTTCTACAGATGCCTGTTAACAGAATAACCAGTAGTTTGTAAATGATTTAATATTTAAGTTGAGAATAACAATTTAATACAGTTTGTCCAAATCTAGCATCGATTCCATTTGTTTTTTTCAACGGTTTGTTGTCCTGTTTTTGACCTACAAATGTAAACACATACTTAAGGAATTGAAAACTGTCGGTCTAAACTTGATGACTACTGTGCCTGCCTTAGAAACACACTGGTAGTAATAAACTGTATTCCCTTAAGCCCGTTTTAAGAGTCTACTTGAAGCCAAACCTATTTGAAGCAAGTCCTTTTCTACAATATTACAGTAAAGCCAGTAGACTGTAAAACAGGCTTAACATTTCATTTTACTGGACCGCAGCTGAGTTGACCTATTCTATGTGGACAGGTGGTTCATTGAGACCATGATGACCAAACTATCGCAGCTAGCTGAGATGGGACAAAACATATTCCTACGGTCGTCAGTGAAATGTGTGCTGCAAAACATAATTTTTGTAAGTTCAAAGTTTCGATCAAGTGCATGTTGTCATCATCGAAACGATCCCACTTCCTGCATCAGAAATCGAGGTAAACGTGCCTCCGCGGATCCTGATTTATTACCCATATTCAAAACGGCACAGAAGGCGTGTGTAATGATTCCAGCACCCACGAAATTGTGTAAAAACGATTTAATTCACATATTTCGTTCGCAAATTATCGAATTCCCATCCACAAACAACGGTGTCCTATTTGTTTACGTGAAGCTAACTCCAACACATGACGTCACATTACAATTTGGTAAACGCAGGTAATGTTGGTTTATGTTAACGCGCGCCGCCAACGATAAAAGTGTTTCTAGTTTTTCAAAAAATTGGGACCTAACTCTTTGATCAATAATTAAGAAAAAGAGGTGTCCAAACATCAAAACTAGTACATTTAAATGACAAACAAACACATCATAAACAAGTTATGTAAATGGCATTCTCGTAAACAAAATTTTGCTTAATTTTAACTGTTTGAGAATTTTGCAGATTCTATTAATAATCGTGCACTTTAATTCACACCGTTCGATTTTTAATTTCTTTCGGCTTTATCAATCGAGTAATTCCAGCGCACAACTCACTACTTACCTTCAGTGCTCATAATAACGGTGCCAATGCTAGTCGATACACCTCCAGTCATTGTCGCTACACAAGCATATACACCGATTCTTGAGACCTTGCCAGATGCCGGCATCTGTAGAACAGAGACTGAAACATCGCCGTTCACAGCCGTTGTATTCAGAGTGCTTTCGTCTGGTAGTCTTCGGTCTTTTGTGTTGGTACTTCCAGTCTTAGTGTATTGAGTTCGAGCAACAGTGAGAGTTCCGTCCAAGTTGACAAAGAACCCAGCAATGAAGGTTTCCTCTGCATCAAGCGGGACTCTTGGCTTAGTTACGCAAGTGAAATCGTCCACGGCAAAAACAACTATAATATCAAACAGAATATATATTTTATTTCCAGTCCCTTCCATCCAATAAATGCTATTGCAGTTGATCCTCGTTATATTGGTAGGGGTAAGGGGCTCAATTGAAATGTTATTTTCACTAACAGGTTTGTTTATTATCACATTTTTTAAGCCTAGGCTAATAAGTGAAATTATCATTAACATTACCGTCATCTTTTGGCAGATATGGATTATGTCACTTTGAGCCAATTGATAAACATTCATAAGAACTACACACCGACCCAACACGGTCCATTAACAAATAGCCATGCCCCAGTACTTTGAGGTTTTAGTATACATTTTTTTTTTTTTGACCCAATTAATATATAATGACATAAATTGTTGGGTATGGATAGTTTTTCAATTCAATAGGGGCATTCTAAAAGAAGTGAGCAGGTTAGAAACTTCCCCGCGTTTTCCCCTCAAATTGTCTTTTTCGCGGGGTTTTCATCCCATATACAATTTCAGCTTTTACAAAACCATGCAGGCACGGAAATAATTCGCTGGACATGCCTATAAGGTATAGTTAATAAAAAAATACTTTGGTAACTCATCACCGTGGAAGAAAGGTACACGGGTTTTACTTGTTATTACACAAAGAAGCAACGTATGGCAAAATGGTTTTCCTCAAAACAAAACTTAATGTTTGCTCACAGAGGGAAACATTTCATAACATTATATGTACTAAAGAAGTAGAATTGTATTTCAAAAATTTTGGTCAAGGTGTTACGAGCACCCTACAGCCCACAAAAATTAACAAATCCGCAAGTGTCAATCATTCTCTGTATGTAAGACCGTTGACCCCAGTGGGCGGTGTAATCTGTTATGACTGAGTGTTCGAGACGATGTCATTGCTTCAGAAGTTGCGAGAAATTCGAAGTTAGTTTTAGTACTTTCCAGAAAATTGTAAAGATCTTTAATGTACGGTCTTGGAGATATTTCGGACAAGACACAAATACTTAAGACTGGTGAAAGCTGTAACATTTGTGTGATTTTGTTTTACAACTCGTCAGAGGAGCGTGTTAAAGCTAGAGCTACTTGAACGAGAGTAAAGGAAACGTATTATTTGCTGAAATTCGTTTACAAGCGCTCAATGAATACAGACATACATACATACATAATACAGTTCACATCGTATAAAAATGTTTTATAAATTCAAATAAAAATACTTTTGACCACGACTCAAAGTTGCTTTTTGTTTAGTTTCGCGAAAAGCCCCGTGACGTCATCATTCTCTGGTAAATCTATGTGACGCCATATGTTGGAGTGGTGTTTGTATACCACTGTGCAGTTTTTCCGCATTGCAATGGAAAGAGCACAGTTCTTAGGCAACGTCGGAAAGAATAGCCAAACAAATGTTAGATAGCATCGGGTCTCGAAGAGGTATACTCTTCAAGCACTGCTGGTAATATTGATAGCGAAGAGGGGAGCTCTCTCGAGGAGAAAAGGGACAGGGAGTGATGACTACTGCTGTGGCAGCGGTAGTACCCAACAATGAAGCTGGCAACGACGGGAGCGATTTCGAGATCGATTTCGAGATCGAATGCCTAATAGTAATACAGCATGGTATTAAGTAGTCTCGTCTCTTCAGTTTGAGTTACTATTAGCGAATGAAATCATGTTCTTTGGCACACGTATGGGCGTTCTGTAACACACTGACACACTGCATGCAGAGGATTAATGAACGTGTATTTATTTTAGTAAGGTTTGCTGTAGAATAATTAAAGGTTCATGCATTACGGCAGTCCGTTTCAATTCACAAACATTGTCTGCTGATTTTCGGGGAGGGGTGGGTATCTAAATGTAGGCTGGGGTCATGTGTTATGAATGAGTAGTAGTACTGTGAGTATTTTCAGTATCAGATTAAACTAATCACAGTACTCACAGTATGATGAAGTCTAGTCATAACACATGACCCTAAGCCTATAAGATACGTTATATGTATCGTTGGAAAGACATTTTTAATCAGTTCTTATTGACAATGTTAAAGCCTTGTACTAAAAATTGTTATCATGACTTCACAGTATACATGTACTGTACTTCAACAGTTGTTTTGCCAACCATACAAGTGGTTGAGATAAAAAAGAACTAACTCTGCGGCAGTGCAGTTAATTACGAGAAGTCCCCTCCGATCCACAAAGCTAAAGTAGAAGTCCAGGCCGATTCCCTACCTCCCACCCAGCTAGTAGTTAATAAGCAGGACAGTTCTTTTCAGAACTGAGAAGTCTCCCGAATTCCGAAAATCTACTCTGCGGTAGTAGAACAAATAGCGAGACAAGTTCTCTATAGAACAAAATCTACACAGCAAAGTAAATAGTTATAAATGGTGTTACCGCAAACCGAATAAACATTAATAACTCAACATGCAATGCCTCAAAAACCACATACAAGTGGTGTTCCTGAGTTTTCTTTTATATTGATTGACTCAGATGATTGTTAACAGCACAACCAATAACTTTTCAAGATTTCAAAATATAACTTAAAACTTTACATGTAGTACAATGTTTCCAAATTGGCGTCTAAGAAGATTCAGGGATTTTGAGGGATTTAAATTTCACTGATAGTTTTATGATCGTTAAAAGGAAAAATCATAGTAATTAGTTAAATAATTATGAAAGATAAACACAATCTCTATTTCGTGCCTGTTTCATAAACATTTATCTTCACTCTTGAAATTCCGTATAACACTATGACGTCTGTTGAGGGGTTTTCTACAACAAAATGGAGTCAAAAATTTGCTCCTACAAAATGGCAGACCGCGTTAGTTCACAAAGAAAAAACACACAAAATCCGAGGCATATTTGTGTGGATCACAATATTCTGCCTTCAAAACATCTTTCCAATTATATTTATTTCATGACAAACATTTAAAATTGCCCAATCCAAGCTGTGTGTCCCTTTAAGGTCAGCTTTATAAAAATATATTTCAAAACCAAGTAAAAACAAAATTCAAACCACAATACAAATTCATTTAAAAAATGCGTTGACCGAAAGTAAAAGATTCTCGCCCAAAACTCGTATGCTATGGAGGTCTACTACGAACCTTGGGAACAGTTTACTAAACCGTTTCAACATATTATTAGAGAGGTTTCGCAAGCGTACGGATACGGATACAGATACAGATACGATAACCGTATCCGTTCACGTTAGATGCGCCTCAGATTTTGTTTCGCAATCATAGAGTTATGTGTCAGGCCTGGGCCAAACTATAGACACACGTTGGCATGGGTTTTGCGAGCAAAATAAATCCAAAAACATTGTGTGTGTGTGTTCTTGTTACATTGGATAATTTGATTGAGTAGTATTTTTATTTAAATGATCGTTTTCGGACCACCACGTTAAACGTGTGTAAAGAAAGTTTCCGGTAAGCACGGCAAAATAGAGACTCCTGTTTATACTGTATTTTCCCCATGTTTTGCTTACAAATGATGACAACATTTCCATCTATGTCATAAATGACACCTTTAAAAGCAATACCAGGGGAAATGTTTACAATCTAGGGCAAAAATACAACTAAAATCAGCAAAACGGTATCCGTTTTTAACGTACGTGAATGAGCTCCCGTATCCGTTGTCAACGCACATGCAAAACACGGAAGCCACGGTTAAGCGTCACGTGAACACACAATGTGTTGACGTATCCGTATCCGTATCTGTATCCGTAGCCTTGCGAAACCTCTCTAATATTCGTTTGCACGGACTACTACTAATATTAACAATAACTATATTTATAAAAGCGCCAAATTGCCAAAGGATACAAGGCGCTGATATATATATGTTTTCCTGTCAGGTATGTGGAGCTACGTTTTTGAAGTATGAGGCCTATTCATTTATAGCACCATGTAATAGTTTACAATATGCAGCCGATAAAACCAGGAACACTGGGGTGAACCCCTTCTCTTACGATCAGTGTACTGGGTTCTTTTACGTGCATTACACAACACACGGGACCTACGGCTTTACGTCCCATCCGAAGGACGCAGCAATAATGACACAAGTGTCACGACCGGGGCTCTTATCTGCTCGGCCACGACACGCCATACTAAACAATTGAAACGGATTACTATAACGTGTGAACAGATATTAATCTTATTTCTTTTAAACACCACATGTTTGTAAATGTTGGTACATTACTATAATGTGAAACTTTTGAAAATGCTCTCTGGTGTAGTCTAAGAACTACCTTTTGAGAATAAACCACATTTGTGTGCATTCTCAGCCTTGCTGATTTATCTGCTGCGAAGTATGGTTTGAAATGGAGGTGTTTTTTTTCTCTTGACTTTCACGCTCTTTCTTGAAACAAAGTTGTGGGGGGAAATCAGAAAAGGGTGCAAACACGTGTTCAAAACTTGAAGGGCCTTTCTGGGCTGGCAAATTAATCAATATAAGACTTTTTTTTTTACTATGGAAACTTTAAATTTGGGTTCTTAAACGGCTTCTTCTAAGATTTCAATACTGAAAGAAACAAAACCCCCAAACCGGCCGGGTTCAAGCCCGAAGACAGGCCTGTTCAATTAAGGTTTAGAGACATTGACCATATTGAGTACGGGCAGTTTAATAGGTTTTTTACGAAGCCTGGGAAGGGACAGTGGTAATAAATAAATATGCGGGGACTAATTCGTTCGCACGGTTTAGTAATCTGTTCGAACGGTTTAATAATCCGTTCGAACGAATTAACAATCCATTCCCACGGTTTAGTAATCCGTTCGAACGGTTTAGTAATCCGTTCGAACGAATTAACAATCCGTTCCCACGGTTTAGTAATCTGTTCCCACGGTTTAGTAATCCGTTCCCACGGTTTAGTAATCCGTTCGAACGAATTAAGGTAAAATTAAAGATCTTTGTTAAGTTTAGGGTCATAATCTGCCTCAAATTTATGGTCAGGTTCAGGGTGGGATTTTGAACAAGAACAGCTTTGTGTTTTGTCCAAAGAACAAACACATGATACATTCAATATTATTCTTATTAGTTGTTTGCCATTTACCTAACCTTTTAATGTCGTGCATTTTGACCGAGAGCAATGACTTACTTTAGCTGGAATTGATCTTTCTGCTCTTATCAGGCTATGCTCGTTTTTCCCCAGCGTGTTACCAATTTGGATAATCTTTAATTTCCCAAATGATCCAACTCAAGTTCATTTGTTATATAGTCTCAATGACGTTTTCTTATATAGTCTCAATTTCAGTTTCTCGTATATTTTCCCTCAACGACTGGTGTATTTCGTCTGAACATGACTCAACGGATTTAACAATGAATTATTGTTTACGTTTTGAAATATATTCGAATTGATTGTAAATCGTTGAAATACGTAAAATGTAAGAGTACCCCAAATACTGCAAAGTGCAAGATAAGTAGTTTTCGAGGAGAACAAAATAAGAAAAAACAAAACGGAACAAACAAAAAACAAGCAAACAAACACCCCAACCATACAACCACAAACATACAACCAACAATTGACTTGAAACCTTTTAACATTATACCTGTATCAATCCTCTAGAGAAATATATTTGTCTGAAGTGCTATCAAAGACGGACAACCGCTGCTCATTTTGAGTGTCGCAATTGTCATATTGAGTCTAATATGATTTGCAAAAAATCACTAAGTAACCCCCAATAGTATGTTTGGTGTCGTTTTTCACTAAATCGTGACCATTTAATTTTGATGACATACTCACATGTAGGCTTTATCGTGTCTTTATTGAAACTAGAGGAGGATACTAAACTTAATTTATAACGTGCTTTCCCAGTTGAAGGAATCATTTAAATGTGATACCTGCACTAATGAAGGCACTACTACTGCAAACACCGTTAACAATGCTCCAAAGTTCTGAACAAACTCTCACGGAAAAGTACCATTTAAGAAATTGTTTCTCCTGCAAGTAAATCTTAATTATTTTTTAATCATGAACACATTTAGCGCATTACAAACTTTTAAATTTTAGTCAGATAAACGTACCTTCCAGTAGTCCAATAAATATGACGAGGAACTCGAGTCGGGCATGAAACCGACCCGCCATGACGGACCTGCTGATGAAGTATTGATATAAAAGTCGCTTGAAGTCTCAGACCATGTCTAAAAACAAACTATTCTCGCCCCAAATAAGGAGCTTAGGCTATAGCCAAGACATTATGATTATTGTTTGTTCAAGTTGATTGTGAAGTTGGATTGCTGCCCAAAACACCAATGATGTGTCATGATCCTGGAAAGGAATGATACATTCATTTATATTGTAAACACTAAATAGTTCCTCTTAAAACAATTCGGACATCCTGTCCTTCGCTGTCAGTTCCGCATTCGAGTTGACTTACACAATATAAAGATACTTGATGAGTTTTGTAAAAAATAATAAGGAAATAATAGGGAAACCCTCCCCCCGAAAAGAAACCAAAAAACCAAAAAACAAACCGCGATATTTATGTTGAAAATTCATCTATGATATTGAAAAAAAGAAAAAGAAAAAAAAATCACACTGTAACATCAAATCTGCACAAGAAAACTTTATAACTATACTGGCTTTGCAGTTTGTAACTTTTAACCGTTTATCTGAACCACCCTTATCCCGTTCTTCAGCTGCTCTTAAACGATTAACCGTGACCCCTCTTCTCTGTTGTTTACCCTACCAAGAACCCCGAAGTGAATTGAAGACATGTTGTGACAGTAGATGTTAGAGTTTTCCTCGACAACCCGGATCTTATACCAGAGACTGTTTTAACTTTTCTCCAATCTTTAAAAAGAGTTGACAATAAAAAAAATTAGGGCGTTTCTTTAAGTTTTTGGTTTACTGAAACGTCCACATTTTGGGTCAAGAGGCAACTTGGGGATATATTCAAAAGATGTTGGTGTATTTGTTTTATAATGGTGGCCATTCAGATCCACCTTACTTAAGCGATACTGATGTTTGAAAGACCGGTTTGACTTTAAAGATGCACAGGTTTTTGGAATAAACCTTTATAAAATGAACTTCTTATAATTCATGTACTTTTTCTTGCGGTCGTATTTTGTCAATGCTGTGGTAGGGAATGCATGTTGGGTAATTATTCTCGCTTGTTCCCCCCCCCCCTTTGCTTCATATGACCGTTTCATCAAATTCCTGACTTTATAGAACATCGATTAGTTAATGACTGTATATGATCCGGTACAATATCTACAGTGTAGATGACCTAGATGATGTAGCTGTATAGATGACCTCAAAATATTACTAAATAGGTAATAACTAATAATGTGTATACTACAATATTTTTATTTATTGTAAAGGCCTGGTCCATCCTCATATCAACGTAAACAAACAGAAAACATTTTAGTTGACTAAGAAGTTTCGTTCAGGCTTTGCGGCTGTGTTAATACAGATCCCAGGGGTCGTGTACTGTATTAAAAAGAAGTAGAAGAGAAATTAACTTCAGGGAGGTGTAAAAGTATGTTTTTGATTGGGGCGAACAGTGCCCTTTCCTGTTGACTGTCGGCAACAGCTACCCTGTAGATGAGTACATCTAGTGTAATCTAGTATCGTTCAGCTCGCAGTGTTTTAAAGTAGTCTGCAAAATATGAGACGGATATTGCAATACATGTACCCCCTAGGAGGTGGTCAAGTGATGCATGCCCCTCTGCAATAGCTAATGGCGATAGGAGTGGGTTGGCGCAAAGGTGCATGTTTCTCGAATAAGATGCAGATCAAGATCACTTTTGACAATTTAATCGACATCAAGTTTTTTTTGTATATTAACTTATATTAAATAAATAATGTTTTTTGCGCATACTCTTGCCATGGGGACTTTTTCAAAACAGTGCAAAAAACACCCAAATGTTTGACTAATAAGTACATAATTTTGATTATTTTGGAATGTTTGACATACAAACTCACAATATTCCCCGACATTCAACAGCCGTTGGTAAAACCGAAATTGTGTATTCGTTACTTTTATAGGAACGTAAACGCATGAACTTTCAGTGGAGAAAATATTTCGTCAATATAATCTGCGAATCAGTCTGATTAAAGGCACTTGACACGTTTGGTAATTGTCGAAGACCAATATTCGAAAAACCCTGGTTGCATTACTCTGTGTGCTTTCAGATGCATAATAAAAGGCTTCAGCTGAAGTCTTTTATTATTTGAGTGAGAAACTACCTCTTTCTCAAAAACTACGTTACTTCAGAGGGAGCCGTTTCTGTAATTTTGTATGCTATCAACATCTCTCCATTGCTCGTTACCAATTAAGTTTTTATGCTTACAATTATTTTGAGTAACTATACCAAAAGTGTCCAGTGCCTTTTAACAACCCATGTTTAAACTTAGTCAAAATACTAAAATATTTAAAAGCTCAGACTTCCCCTTAGACAGCTGAACACACAATGTGTGCTAAATAAGCAGGAAACAGTCAATGCCTTCAACTTCCTGGTTCAGACATCTTAATTGCCCACATCCTCATAGATATAGTTGAAGATGAGGCTATATCCAGTACTAAGATATGTTTTATTACCTTTAGATTTCTCGTGCTTTTTGGACCTTGTTACCCTTGGTTTTTATCATCTTTCGGGTTATGATGTTCTAAGGACGATATTCGGATGTCGAAGGAACATTCTCATGGAATCAGAACTTCGTCTAGCCCACCGTGTTGGGCTTTAACGACTCTCTTTTAACATGACTATGATTGGTTATTGACCAATGTTAAAAGAGAACCATAACAGCCCAACACAAGGTGGCCTAACCTTCCTCGGACTAAGAAAATACAGTTTTGTGTAGATTAGAATGACGTTTGTTGGGTCAGGTGTTTCCCACATGACTTTCTGCTGGAAGGATATGCAGACAGGATCATCATGCCTCGCCATAGCTTTTACGTATACAGAGCACAAGTATACATGCTTCGTGTTAAATACGTATTTGCTTAAAAAAAAAAAAAAAAAAAAATCAAAATTATTGTCAATGAGTCTACATCAGTGAATAACGTAAACGGTAAACTGGTTTGCTCCTAAATTAGTCTTGAATGTCGACGCTGTTTTTTGTATTAGCCACCGGTGGGCGCTACATTAACTGTTTGTAAGACTGACTCGGAAGGACTGGGCAAGTCTATAAATCTGGTTCGTTTTGATCCGGATGTTTGTGTGATACAAGTTTCTCTTCTCCATTAATTCGTGCTGTTGACAGTAATTCGTGTTGCGATATCGCACTATGAACGTTGCCAATCAAGACTACTCCTAAATTAACTGGAGCCTTATTTTTTTAAATCGACGACTTGAACGTTGTTTTCTCTTTCATATCTATTTACCAACTCTGGCTAACCGATGAAGTTTAGGTTTCCATGGATTATGTGGTATTAGTTTTCTGAGATTTGCAAAGGGAGAACAAGATCTAGGGAACATCAAATGGTAAAGAAGATCTTAACCAATTGCCTCTCAATTGATGTTATGCAGGATGCTCGACTAAGTACTTGTTGACGTTTTCAAATTGTATGGTTTTGTTTTGATGTCAACAATCTTCTTGAGCTTATCCTTGTACGGCATATCGGTCGTGGCCAGTGATGCCTCTTCGTTAGTTAGGTTTAGATGTGTTTTCACGTAGACAATTTTTCCCAGGGGAAGTCTCAATCTGAAGCTCTACTGACATGTTCATTTTATAATTGTCATAAAAATTAAACTGTGCTAATCTCACACCAACAGTTTTTTTTAACTGGCAAAAACCACCTCATTTAGTCTATGTCTGAAATACGCAAATGTCGTTATGATAGCAAAGCAATGAACTCCCAAGGTGCAAAACTAGCAAATTGTGGCTGTTCTGTCCTTCATACGGTGAAACAGAGTCCACACTATTTCCCTATTACATAAATAACGTGTATGCTTGAAAACACACACACACAAACTAACAGGTTGCGCAGTCCCTTTAAAGTTGCATCATTGCATCAATAAAACTTTTAAATGTTATTCAAAATTAAGAAATGAGCGCAAACCTTTGAGGTATTAAGAAAAACAACATGGCAAAAATAATACCCTCTTTTGAGTAGAGCG
>JASTWB010000113.1:0-51440 GCA_032158295.1 Pycnopodia helianthoides
TTAGTGGTAAAATGGCGTTTTTTATGATTTTTGACTGCACAAGTTTAAACGCTTGCTGCTGAACGGTGGAATACATTAGAGCAATGAAATTTTCAGGGTCTTTAGTTTGTATCCTGAACTAAACCAGGAAGTCAAAATTGTGGGGAAAAAACCTCTTACGTGGCAACGGTAACTCTTCATTTAAGGGTACCCCTAAATTTGCGTCACATCTTTGGGTCGCTGTAGAGTCATTAGTGCAGGTCTGTGAGCAATGACACTCGGGTGAAAGAGAGTTCTTATTATGGTCCTTAGGTAGCATCAATAAAATATTTGTCAGCAGTTTTTTGTTTGAAATGGCAGGAGCCTGTTTTTGCCCTATAATGGCAGTTTTGCATTGCATCGTTCAAAACTGGTACCTGTTGTGATTTGCGATTGCCTTGTTTTCAACGGTAGTTTTGATGCATTGGACATGAAGCAAACCTCTCATTACCCTACAAGAAACAATTATGTTGGTCCTTGAATCCTTAATTAAGTGTTGTGGTGAACATGACCAATTTCCTCAGGATTCAGTCAATGACCTTACATCTAAACGTTTTGATTAGTTTGTTATACTCAAATCCTGATTCATATTTTAGTTGTAACCCCCTCCTCCAAGCCTTTCACCCTAACAGTGCAAGTTATTTGGTCCTTGTCAGGCATTTGTTGTGTTGCAAAGGCAAGATCCTCTTCAGAATCAGGTGATTAGAAAACAAAATAAACACACCAAGACGTTATTATAGTTTAGATAATAACACAATAAGTGTCAATGGTTTTATTTATTGACATATTCATAAGTTCAACGGTTCAATATATTTTAGTTTTAACCTTCACACCTACCGGTGTGTGGTATTCACTGACTATTTAAATATACAGTCAAGATAGAGTGGTAAAAGTATTACAACATAGATAATACACCAACGGCATCAAAGTTGAAAGCAGTACTGGTAATTGATGGAATTTTTTGGTGTGAAAATCAACCCTGATGGTAACAAGACAATTGGAATGCTAATTGGATAGGTGTAGTTTGGGAAATTCAAAGTTTTAAGATTAACAACAATAAAAAATGGCAGAGTACTGACTGTTTAATCAAAAACGGACACTTGATAAGCGTCCGATGGCATCATGCATTTACATGCCTCAAAGCTCACACTGGTTCTGTACAGCATCCATGAGAACCTGTCTTTCAACCAACTCTACAGCATTATTGTTCACATCAGTCCAGCTCTTTGATGGCAGTGTCCCAGATTTGTGTAAGAGAGCAAGACGTGAGAAATAGCTGGCTATCTGTTGGGTAGTCAACCAGTCATCTCTGTGAAACTGACTTTTCAATCGACGGGACACAGTTTCTGGGTTTTCCTTCTTTCCTGTATTGGCGCCAATCATGAACTGGGCAAGCAAAAAATCCTTCACTTGCTGCGAAAACCTCTTCCTTGCCTTGGAAAACTTGCGAGCCCAACCAGAATGGATTGCCTGGGACATGGTTGCCGAAGCTACTCCCGAACTGGCAGTCTCAACACCTTTACTGGAATAAGAAGTGCCAGCTTGCATCTCGCCAATCTTTTCAGCCCACTGACGTGCAATTTTATCAAGACGAGATTCCTTAAGGGGACGAAACATATGCCGTCCAGCTGCCAAATGATGTGTTAGGAGCTCATCAGTGGGGAAAGTTTTAACGCAGTTTGATTCCGTACAGGAGAACTGAACATCATCTCTTTGTTGACGAATTGCTCCCGTCAAGACTTTGGGCTCAGTATATTGTCCAATAGTGTAAGTGGTGATCAGTGGTCCAGGTGGTTGCTTGATCAATTTTGTGTAGGGATGGAATTGGTTGCCAATGGTGTAAGCAAGCCAGGAGCGCACACCACCTTCCTCAAAGGAGAAATTAGTAAAGTTGGTGACACCTGGCCATTTCAGATTTTCACCAGAAGAGGGCATGTCACCAATCTTCAGAACAGATGCATAGCATCCTCTCACACCATTGTATGACTCTAAGGCAGTGTGCATGTCATCAGCAGTGAGTACGTTGTTGCCTTCATTGACGTACCGCTCGATATGTGCCTTCATTGGTGCTATCTTACGATCACATATGTCTTTACCCGCCTGTACCTCAGAGAAGTCATACCTTGAAATGTTAATGTTTACTTTTTTAGCAAGATCTGCCATGGACAGGATAAGAGGTGCACAGTGGTAACATCCTGCATTGTCTGACCTAAGAGAGACTTCGGTGATGTTTGGACGCCTTCTTTTCAGCTCAAGCAACGAGGCTTCCAGTACTAACAGCACGCTCCACCAATTCTGGACACATGGCTGGATTAGATGGACGAAGCACAAAATCTGAAGATAACAAGAGAGACATGATTGTTATTTTAATGATGTAAGATTTGCATCACGATAAAGTATTTCTAGTTTTTGTTGTACCCTATTATACATGTATACCAATGTGTGGTTTGCACTGCACTGAACACTACATTCAATGCTTTCCCAGAGTCCTGTGGAAAAAAATGCAGTCAAGCCGGTGAAAGTGACAAATCATGGATAACACATGCTTCCACAAAGTTATTATTCACAATTTATCATGAGTGCTTGAAAAGTTCTTATTGCTTCTTTCGAACATGTCTTTGTGTAGTTTATTTGTTAAATCTGCTGAGTCAGTAACAAACCAAAAAATGTGAGTGACAAATTATGGTCTTTTCAGTGATTTGTATCATGATAAAACTGTTACCTCAAATTCACTGCCAGATTTCGTCACAGCAACCGTCACATGCCAGGATATCCCTTTCTTGCCAAACCAGTCTTGTTGAGCTTCTCTAAATCGTCTCGGCAAATACTTCATTGCCCAATCCATAGTCAAAAGTGCTTGGGAAGAGGTAAGGTTCGAAAAAATATCCTCTTTGCACTTTTCCTGGGCCATTGTACGCACAACATGATTTTTCAGACCAATGATACGGTCCTTGGCATACTCAAAATCATATGCTAGTTCGTCCTTCTGTGATGGGTACCTGGAATAAAACATAGATCCTCATTATAAAATCAATGTCATGAATATGAACAATAGTGAAACCTAACTTGCACAAAAATTGTACTCTACATTGATGTAGGAGAGGTTCCATAACCAACCCTAAGAAACTTACTTGTATTTTGTGTCCACACTTGATATGGAGAACTCAACTTCATTTAGCAGAAGACGTAGGTCGTCACATATCTCACAGTGGACGTCATGAGGATGGTTGCAAGAATCTTTAGTACTCAGTGCATAAGTCCAACAGTGATCAGGACAGGAAGTGTTTTCCTGAACATGGAGTTTGAAATCCGATTTAAGGTATTGGCGAACAGTTCGGAACCTATTTTTGTGCTCATCTACCCACAAAGCTGAAAAGCCTGCAACAATCAAAAGCAAAGGTGAACAATTACATTTGGTTTACTCTAGATCCTTTCTGTATGGTTCTTTCTCTAGATCTTGACTCACTGGAGACTATTGAAAAACTGGTAAAAAATGCAGCTCTGAATTAGTACTTTTGAAAACTTACCACATTCACCAAGCAATCCCATCAATCCATCCATAGCATCAAACCCTTCCGAGCCCTCGGCAGCAATGTTATCCAGACCAGAGAGAGATTTCTTCTTGGCAGCAGCACACACCTGTGAAAGAATTACTGCACTTTTAAAATGTGCAACTTATTGACTATATCGATGCTGTACATAATCGATCCATACTATAAACAAAAGAAATAACACAAAATTAATGCAATTGGCAAGATTGAATATTACATCAATCTCACCTGAGTGATACTGAACAGTGAGCTACGACCAAGTGGAGTGATTCCAATCTCTTGACAGTAAACTTGATATAAATCAACAAGACGAGACACGACGACGGTTCGAACAACATTTGGGATTTCAATCTTTTCTCCATGACTGAGTTTCAGTCTCCTGGTCCCAAATGCAACGTCTTGAACAAACTCCGGGCGTGAGATGAATTGAATGAAGTGATCAACCTTGCTCTTCTGTAGTCTTGATCTTGTTATTGGCTCCAACTCTACTGGTTGCCCTCCACCACTTTCCTTAGCATGCTTTCTTGCTGCATCTATCCTGTAGATGGTGAGCCCCGGAATCAGTTGCTGTAACAATGGAACACAAAAACATAAAGTTTCAAGAAAATACAATCGATCACAAAAACGACCAGTAAGGTGGCATGCTGGTAAAAAATAAAAATGTTGTTAACTTTTTGTATGAAGTCTTTGACAAAACGGGTCAAATAGTGTAAAAGGAAATTCACATTCTCTTACCATTAGTCTTTGCTTTGTCATGTTGTGGGCCAATATTGATAAAATCTGTCGTTTGGTACACCAATTGTCTGCAGCTTGATAGCACACGACTAGAGAGCTGGTACTACTGTCAACATCTTGATCACTTTGTGATAAGTCAGCAGTTTTTTCACCAACTGTGAGCTTCATAAGTCCATCTTCTTGACCAGGTGCCAAACAATGGAGAACTAAACCAAAGGCTTCCTTTGCCTTTCTTCTATAATAACGGATGGTACTATCTGATGCTTCTTCTAATGGTCGACGAAGCTGTCCATCAACAGGAGACCTTCCACTCTGGATAAGGAAAGTGTTCAGGGATTGCAACTCCACATTCTTTGGTCGGGGGGTTGGAGCCCAAGAAGAGTCCAATGCACCTAGATCCTGTGTTACATTGTCATCAGTTGATGAAGACTCAGATGTTTGCTGAAAATTTGAGAACATGAATAAATCCAGTGAGATATGCTGCATAAAGCAAGGATGAAACAAGTGTGCTTATGAAGAAGCGTGTTTACAATTGATATATGATAAATGAAATGCAAGCTATCAGAGTTCAATTTGTAATCCCCCTTCATACCTCTTGAGTTTGAGTGCACTCTGTGTCAGTGGACTGGAGAGATAGGAGTCCACCAGCCAGCAATGAGAAATCACTGACTGTACGCTGCTGCTCTTCCTGTTTATACAACAACAATTCACGAAGTTATTTTTTTTTTTAAACAAACGTTGATAAACCAAGAGAGTATAAATATATGTACTGCTTTTTTAAAGTGAAGGGAGCACACACCTTATTAGAGGGCATATCACCAGGAGGTAGTTCTTCCGCTGTCTGTTGTGTAACTGCTACTGCTACTGATAGTTGGTGCTTAGATAAACAACCTCTACAGATACCTGAAAGTCAAGTAAACAGCGAGAATTAACTGTGATCCAGGGCTGTCTCAACTGCAACCAACAGTATTAATAATAACCCTTTCACCCAGACAATATAAATGATACCAAGTCGATTGCATGTTAAGGGATGTAATCAATGTTCATACATGTACATAAATTACCCAGATGAGAAAGGAAGATTTATTTTTATACATTCATTCTTACCTGTTCCGACTGGTATCAGGGTACCCCATCGATCAAACACCTCACGACTAGTTGTTTTGTTCACACCACGAAATGGTTTGCCTTTCCCTTCATGGAGTGGATGACAGCATTTCCTTGTTGATGTCCAACTCAACCCTAACTTGTACCGATGCGCCGGGTATATCGTCTTATCACTGTAACTAGTGTAAGCATCAACGTCAAATAACCCACATCGCAGGAGGATCAACTTCCACTCGACATTCACGTCATATGCAGCAACTTTCCACTTCTGCAAATGGCTCCGTATGTTTTTTGTGCATTGACGAAGGTGCATGGTATTGCTCTCGCGCGGATAAGAGGGATATACACCACACTCAATGGCTTTGCAATGCTCAAAATTACAGAAGTCACACTGCAGCGATACAGCCGCCATATCCATGGCTGACATATTGACATCGCTCACGACCGGGGGGGGGGTGCGCGATGCAATGTGTGGCGCCCTCTTGCGGTACTTCGCGCTAACTGGGTTGGCGGTATTACTGGACGTTCAGTTTGATCGGTATTGTTGCCAGAAAACTCTCCCATCCACCTCATTTTAATACACAAAACTTGCAAAAACTTATGTTTCATCTTTGTTGACAATTTGTTTTAATGTTTTTATAACAATCTATTCCAGACGTGAGTTAAGGGCAAGCAATATTTTACTCAGAACTGTATGTAGGTTTGATTCATACCTATGAACTTTTCCATCTTTGTTGATCCTTGGCAATTAAAATAAAGAAGAGCTGACAATGTTTTTATTTTTTATTACTGTAGTTGGATATCTGAACTATATCTCCACCAAGTTTGTTGACTCTCAGCCCTGCACTAATTAAGTTATGGTTAACTGCGTAGATGGCTTATTTCCTTAGTAGAACTGTCAAGTGTTTTCCTAAAGCCTAGATATCTGCAGTGAAGACTTTCACACAATTCTTTTTTATTTGATCATGTAGAGGACGATGAGCTCTTTCTTTTGATGTATAAGTTGACAGAAATTGATACAGTTTAAGGGAATTAACGGTGCTATAATTATACACCAAAAACACAACAAATGAACTCCCGCAAATGTCCATTTTGCGCTAAAAACAGTTGGCGACCCGTACTCGGCCATTGTGCGGTTTTTGAGCGAGCTGCTTCACCAGGTGTTATGGTCCCTGGTGGGGATCAAATAGCCAAGATTTGAGTTTAAATCGCTGACCCCCCACCTTGTCGATTTTTAAAGATTTTGCATGGTCTTCTCGTAAACGAACACTTAAACACCTCACTGGATAACGTATTAAACATAGGAAAGGGTCGTGCGTGTCACGTGATCACGCGCGCGCGAAGATATGTGGCTGTTCGTGAAACGTGAAAAACAACTTTTGACACATTTTACGCTGTTCTGTTACAACGTATTGCAATGCGTTTTCTGGGCCGATGGCTGTTCGTGAAAACGTAAAATTCATTTATTGAGATAAAGGCCCCTTCCTGTAATAGTCAATAATTTGTCAATAAAAGATAGGTGGCTCTTCGTGAAAACGGTGACGAATTAACTCCTCACAAACTTTGTTTTGCTAAATGTCATACCCACCCGACTTTAAACTATGTAAACCATGCACTCTTGTCTGTTTCTAAGCATTTAGGAATAATTCTTTACACCTTGCATGGCACTTGTGGTTCATTCTTCAGATGTAGATAATTTGTATGTCTTGAACGGATAAAGAGAGTGAAGTAAAGACGTGTACATCTTTTCCTTTTCTCAGTGGTACATTTGTAAAGGTATAACTTTAGGACGGAACCGAAGAGTAGCTATCAGAGGTGTCAGACAGGGCCCTTGTAGTTCCAATGCTTTGTCCTGATGAACTTGGGGGTGCCGATAGGGGCAGTGCTTGTGGCTGTGTTACTGGTGTCGATTGGGAAGGTTCGTTTGGAGACGGGTACATGCCAAGGGTTGTATGCGGTGTGAAAGTTGGTGTAGCCAAATGAGGGGGCAGCTGTGGCTCTAGGTCTAGCTTTTGACGTCAAGATTGATTGGCCATTCTCTGGCCAGTGGCCTGCAGTTGAAGCAGATGTCAGACTTCGGCATGCCTGTCAAGAAAGAATTAACAACAAAAGCAGGATAAAAAATGTGGAGGAATACCCGGATGTGGAACTTAATACTATAATATAGACAATGATACTAAAATGTTGAAACCATCACTCAGTAGTATGCAGCGGCTTGACTAGGATTGTGATGCTAAGTGCGCTGTTTTTATACAGATATACGTCATAGCACGCATTTGAATAAATCAATTCCAGAAGTAGTCAAGTGTGAAAAAAGAGAAAACAAAACACGCAGAAAAAGCAAGAGATGAACAATTAAAAAGGAGACATTGGGAGGAGGGAAAGAGGGGTTGGAAACACAAAACAAACCCCTAACCCCTTCCCATACCCACTCTTTACCCATATACCACCCACATGTACCTTCTCTCCGCACCTTTACCCCTTCCCATGCCAAACCCTACCCCATATACCACCCGGCCGCTATACCTTCTCCCAACACCCCTACCCCTAATTCCCATACCCACCCAACCCCATACACCACACACATAAACCTTCTCCCAACACCCCTTACCTCTAATTCTCATACCCACCCTACCCCATATACCACCCACATGTCCTTGTCCCGACATCGCTAACCCCTTCCCATACCCTCCACTACCCATATACCACCCATATAAACCTTCTCCCCACACCCTAACCATTTCCCGTACCCACCCTTAACCCCATATACCACCAACATGTACCTTCTCCCAACACCCCTAACCCCTTTCTCATACCCACCCTACCCCATATACCACCCACAAATACCTTCTCCCCACCTTCCTAACCCCTTCCCATACCCACTCCTACCCTATATACCACCCACATAACATACATTCTCCCAAACCCCTAACCCCTTCCCATACCCACTCTTTACCCATATACCACCCACATGTACCTTCTCTCCGCACCTTTACCCCTTCCCATGCCCAACCCTACCCATATACCACCCACTATACCTTCTCCAAACACCCCTAACCCCTAATTCCCATACCCACCCTACCCCATACACCACCCACATATACCTTCTCCCAAACCTCTAACCCCTTCCCATTCCCACCCCTACCCCCATATACCACCCACATATACCTTCTCCCTACACCCTTAACCCCTTTGCATACCCACCCATTCCCCATATACCACCCACATATACCTTCTCCCCACATCCCTAACCTCTTCCCATACCCTCCCCTAACCCCATATACCACCCACATGTACCTTCTCCCAACACCCCTAACCCCATCTCATACCCACCCCTACCCCAGACACCACCCACAAATACCTAAGTTCTCCCTACCTTCCTAACCCCTTCCCATACCCACTCCTACCCTATATACCACCCACATAATAAACCTCCCAAACCCCTAACCCCTTCCCATACCCACTCTTTACCCATATGCCACCCACATACACCTTCTCTACACACCCTTACCCATTCCCATGCCCAACACTACCCCATCACCCACATATACCTTCTCCAAACACCCCTAACCCCATATCCCCTTCTTATACCCCCTATATTACCCTCCTCCCCTCCTCTACACCCTCCCTTATCCTTGCGAGCAGCACCCCCCTTAAGTGTACACATGCAGCAAAGGGGAGCTCACGGAAGGCAGTTTCTATTACGTATATATAATATTGTTTGGATGGCACAATCCCTTTTCTAAGGGTCTATATAGATGAATGGAGGTCCCCCTGGACACACCTAGAAAGGATTGAAGCATTCAGGCAATTTATAGGTTGGTTCACATGATTTTTTTTAAACAGTAACTGCCACTTCTTTTAAGTACAGTAGGGCCTACACGATTTCTTATTGCACAGTAACTGCCATGCAATATGAGCAGTACATCAAACAGTCATCTGAAACATGGACATAAAACAGTAGTAGACAGCACCTGTGGGAACCGCTGTTTATTTACAACCTGTCACTAGACTAGGATGACTCATAGCATTGAGCTTTGCTAGCCTGTCAGCAAAAAAACTCAAGGAGATTAGATCTGCACACACTACAATGGGCTTATACTTTCTACACAAATGAATAAGGTTCGGCTGGAGTACAGGCTATTCCACAATTTGCCTGACCTGTATAGCGGGCAATGTTAAAAGTGACTGTAGAATGTCAAACTAGAGGGTTTCATTGAGGATTCCAGGTAGTTTCAGCGGAATTGGCCGAAACATTTTTCAGTAATCAAAAAAAGGAAAAAAAGTGCCTTCCGGAGTCTCCCCTTGTTAGCTGGCAAGGATTTATACCACCTTCAACCTCTTTCATCCCTCTCCCTCTCCTAGCCCCTAACACTTGCCCTCACTTACACCACTGACATTAGCCTCTCCCTATCCTAACCCCTAACACTACCCCTCATTAACACCCCTGACATTAACCCCTCCTACACCTCCCTCACCCTCCATTTTTTTCAAACACCCCCTCCCTTCCTCCCTTACAACCCTTCCCTTTCACCACCCTTATTCAAACTACGTCTCCCAAACACCTAGTGACTCACCCTCCCCTTGCCTGCAAGCCAGTCATAATACACTGCAAAACTTGCTATTTTTGAATTTTCTTCCATTTATGCGGAGTGTTTTCGTTGTCTAAGATCTTTTATAACTAGTCTGTACACTCATTCTATGGATTCAATCGTTTAGTGAAATCCTTTACTACACGGGCTAGGCTGCCGTGGGGTATACGTAAGGCAATTAGACTATAGGTCTCCCTTCATAACACTTTGGTTAGAAGACAAACTCTGACAGCCATTTCGGACGCCATTTTGGACGCCATCTTGAATTTTTAGGTTACCTGATTACTCACTGAATTCGTATTGGTCTTAGTGGGTTTCTTGATCCATACAAGATATATGTAGACATAGAACATTAAACTCCAAGGGTGAATATGAAATGACTTATAGCCATTAAAGTGTTTTGCGGCCATTTTGGACGCCATCTTGGAATTTTAGGTCACCTGATTATTCAATGACCCCTTTGTTGGTCTGAATGAGTTCCCTGACCTCTAAAACCATGGGACGGGCACCAACATTACAACTGTAGGGTGAATTATGATTGACTTATAGTCATTTAAGATATTGTCGGCCATCTTGGACGCCATTTAAAAAAAAAAAAAACAGCATTCCGGTACTCTGATTTTCTTAGATTTTTAATGTTATTTTGGATGTCCAATAGTACCTGAAACCGTTGTAAAACCTTTTGTTACAATTTCTTTTGGGGTCAAACTGTATATTGACCCTACTACTTGACACTATTGGTAATTACTCAAAATAATTGTTAGCATAAAAACTTACTTGGTAACCACGGCTGTTTCACCCCCATACGCACAGCGCTACAAACATTTACGCACGAACAAACGGACGCGAGTATTACTCCAGTAATGCATTGCCAATCGTACAACAAAATGGCGACCGTTTTTCACATTTTTGCGCCCCCATAAACTACGGATTTTCTAAGATTTCTGCTAAATTATAGTGTATGAAAACTCGTAATGATATTAAATCAATGTGAATGTGTGTTATACATGAACGTGGGTGAATAAATCAGTTAAACTCGCAAACAAATGAAAGAAATTGTCAATTTTTTCGTCGTTTGTGCGGGAGTTTCTACGCGTAAAACGTCGTAAAACAATATCTATTAAAATGTTATTTAAAGGAAAATCCAAGTTTTTATGAAATAATTAAACTTAATTCTGACAAAAGTAAGCAATGCCTAAAGTTTTATCTGATTTCAGACTGTCGGACAGCGGGTATTTTAATTTTAATTAATTTTTTAAAACGTTGTCTTTTAGAGTGTGATCAACGACGGGCACGAAAACGAATATGAAAAACGTGTACAAAAAAATCATCGCACAAACTCCGTGCCATTGCCTATGCGTTAGGAAACCTCGAGTCGCGGGAGATATGATGCATTGTGGGTAATTTATGCACCAATCAAGTTTAATTTTTTTATTTTGGCGCGAGATGTAAATTTCAACTATTGTTTCTATCAATGTATGACGAGTGATGATGATCGAGGGGTCTACACAGTCTCATTCCCATCGAAATATTCATGTTATAAATGAATGGCCTTTGATTCGAGTCAGATGGCTAATAAATAATGAGTCTTGAGTTCCACAAGGAAGCTTTAGATAAATTGTGCCGTGTTTGTGGAAAATTGAACTCCATCCGTGGATCCAGTAAACAACAGGCAGAGTGCTGCACAGCATATTCAAAGGAACTGTACGTATGTAGTATTAGTGTTTGGGAGGATGATCCTTTGTGTTGCCCATATCAAGTGTGTTGGAGATGCTGCAGAACTCTACATGTAAAAGATAAAACTAGGGTTAACCTTGTGGTTAATTACTTGACAGATAAAACTAGGGAGGACAACCCAGCCATAGATGCAATTCAAGAATGGCAAAGGCATTCCAGAACTGGACAGTGTGAAACATGCGAGTTGTACAAGAAACAAATGAAAGGGGGTAGACCAGCGAAAAGAAAACGAGGAGACAATCAACATAACTTTGGACAGAATAAGCATACAATTTATTCAATCAACTCTGTAAGAAATTCACAAGTAGCATTTAATATCACTTCCACTGAAGAGTCGTCCTTAGTGTCATACAAACTTTGTATTCTAGGCAAAGATTCCCAAGAGGAAACTCTTTTTATTTGTGTCATTTGCCAGTGCATCATCGGCTCCCCATCAGTGCAGACTCCATGTGAGCATAATTTTTGTTCACAGTGCTTGTTCAATTCGTTTTGTTTCAAAGATTCATATGAAGTTCCGTGCCCCATTTGTAGATCAAATGTTAACTATCACGATGTGGCTGTATCCCCTCGAATTTTGAGGTATCAATTAAGTACTTTGAACACAGCCTGCATAGATTGTGGTACAATTGGAAAATTAACCACGATGGCTTCCCATAATTGTCCAAAGAAATTCAACAAATCAGTACAATGCCACTGCAAATTGTGTGAGCATCCCCCATCAGCACCAAGTCCATCTGAGAACAAGCATCACTCCCTCACTCAACAAGCGACAGAGGCAGCTGTTATTCTCAAGCAGTTTGCCTCTGAGCACAAAAAGGGTACCCCAATTCCATCAATGATTGAGGAAGCAACAGATCGATGGACTTGGCTGAAGCTTCAAGTGGGGCGTGGGCTGGAAACTCGTCTAAAAACTCCAGGAAGGGTAAGGTTATTTAAAATACAGTTGATAAAAACAACTAATTTATTTAACAACTTTTGTGAAATATATGTATATATGTAATATTCCTCAACAAATTGTGGTCTTAAATTACATGTAGATGAACTCTTGTATTTTAATCCATGCAGCCAACATTTGTACAGAGGGTAACCAAATCTGTGACATCTGTGACACCTATGTGTGAGCAAGCCAGTCAGTCATCTCAACAAGCAACCCTCAACAGTGGTGTGCTTTATACCGACACATCAATAGCCATGATGCGAGACTGCCAACTGGCATGGGAGCAAACTCGCAAGATACGAAGGTACACTTATTTACCTACATCTATGTTGCGAAGGGCTGTGCACTCAGGCATATTAGTGTTGTTCCTCATGGTGATTTCTGTATTGGTTTTGATCTGAAAATAAATAACAAATATACCTCAATTGTGCAATCAAATATAGATATTTGGGGAATGTAGGAGTCACCTTCTCATCAGAGCGTTCAATGAGAAAGCGTCAAGACTACCTACTAAAGGACAACATTGAAGGCAGTCTAGTTCCCCTTGTCTTTAATTCTACAAGTGCAAATAGCAAAGATGGTTTGAAGACAAAGGACGTACCATGCGTTGTAGTCAAGAACCTATCAACAATGGTTCTGGACTATTTGGAGAGACATGAACAGTAAGTTGTACTAGCTTTAATTGCACACAACTAGAACTAAATTAAGTAAATACATAAAACATTAACAATACAATAAAATATTGTTTCTGATATGTTTATGCATATATTATTTACTTCAAAGGAACGGCTCCCTCACTTGGCATGAAGGAATAATCCCGAATGACCAAATATGGATCAAAATAGGAGGTGACAAGGGAGGCAACAGCTTCAAGATGTCCTATCAAATCGTGAACACCCACCACCCCAACTCGCTGCAAAACACAATCGTGTTTGCGTGTTTTGAAGCTGCAGACTCCAAGGCCAACTTGCTAAGAGTGCTTCCAGCTGTTATGGCTCATGTCTCCAATCTAGCCAAGCAGACATGGAGGTAAATAATAATCTAAATAAAAAACTTTATACGGTGTTATTGGTTTTATTCTTACATTTTTAATGTTCTGATTTCTGTTCAATTTCAGGGATAGGACAGTGCGTCTGTTTTTCTTTGGCGACTATGAGCTGATGACCAAGATGTATGGAATCTGCAGCTGTAACAGTAAGAAACAATCATAGCCATAGAATCAAAACTTATTTATTATTGTGTTGAAGTGCATTATGAATAACTATTACTTTTGATAATTGCGGATGGATTCAGCATTCTAGTAAAAACCGTGTTTCAGCTGTTTTCTCATCACTGGAACTTTCACAGGTGGCTCTTTCTATATCGCTTTTGATAAATTGGCCTATAAATCAGTATTATGTATAACAAAAAAATAATAAAATACAACCCTACCTTTAAGATATTAGTTATATTCACTCTTGTACTACAGCCCGGTTCTGTTGTCTGTACTGTCTGGCACCGAAGCAAACGATGACACTACCAAAAGGAGAGCGAGGTCCATCGGAACAACGAACACTTCACTCAGTAGAAGAAGACTACGCCAAGTATGTTGCTGATGGATCTGTAAAGACAAGAGCCAAGGATGTGTCACACAGCATTGTTGCACTGCCATTAGTTGACATTGAAATTGATCACGTAAGTCTAATTAACACTTAGTGTTTAGCATTGCTTGATAACTTATGACAGGAAGTTAAGATTGATTTTGTTTTCACTTTTTATAACAGGTTGTTCTCCCCAGTCTCCACATTTCACTTGGTATTTTCAAGAAGATCTTTGACATGTTTGAAGCCGAATGCCACAAAATCGATCTGAAGCTTTTCCGGTTACGTGTGCAGAACACAGACGAGGAGGAGCTTTCATCTGATAATTTTGGTCAACAGGTTGCTGAGGAATTTCAGAAACAACAACAACGGGGACTGGACATCGTTGAAAAACAAGAAGAGTTGGAGCAGGTTGAGGACGAACTGCCACTCCACATCCTCAAGAATGACTCACCGAAAATAGACGCAGTTTTTCAAGCGATGGCCAATCGGGCGTACACTCTTCGTCAAGAAATAAATGAGTTGGTAAGCAGACACTGTAGGGACAAAAGGGAGAACATATGCAAATAAAATTAAAAAACACCATATTCAATAATAATAAAACAACCTTTTGACCTATTTATCAATTAAACCTCTTACAGGAAGGCAGAGACATTGGGCTACGCTTTGGAACAGGCCCAGTTGTAAGTTCCCTCGATGCTACCCTCAAGCGACGCAAAGTTGAGCGTCAAGCTTACCATGGCAAAGCCTTTGTTGGCAACCACGTGCATAAGTGCTGTCAGGTGAGTGAGGCCAAAATTATCTAAATAATACCACCCAGCAAAGATTACAATTTTAAAATTTTGTGTTATTATTGTTTATAAATTATCAAAGTTAAACTTTGATAACAAATTATTTTTTAACACAGAGTCATGTCATCACTGATTTGACGTCAACACCTCGCAAAATCCTTGAAGGCAAGGATTACGATGATGTTCCTGTCACTAACCATAAAGCACTCATCCGGGAAACAGCACAGATGGGAAGCAAATTCGAGGAGTATTTCTTAAATTTGCCGACACACACTATGCAATCAACCATTCAAAGGCTTTGACACAAGACAACCTAAAATCCATTGGCAAGTATACCATAAAGTCTCTTTTGTTATTAATCAATATCAAACATAAATGTATATAAATTAACTACCTCAATTACTTTTGACAGATGTATGCATCAAAACATTCATGATGACGTACAGGAGAAACTTCCCACAGGCATCCATCACCCCCAAAATGCACCTTCTAGAGGATCATGCAGTGGACCAACTGACTTGTTTTGGTGTGGGCTTCGGATTAATGAACGAGCAGGGTGGAGAGTTAATCCACACAGAATTCAACCGTACAGGTCGTGTGGTGAATGGCATGAGGGATGATGTCAAACGTCTGATGACAGTGATGAGACGCCATCACCTATCAACAACCCCCGAAGTCCAAGCCAGAGTCATACCTAAACGAAAGAGAAAGAAATTCATAAAAGAAGAATGACCCAATAGCGAAAGGCATTATAAATCCTTTCATTGATGTACATAATTAGTTTGCATAATTATTAAAAATGCACAAACAAGTAGTTGATAAACGTAACCCACTATCCGACCTTGGTGCATGTATGGTTCTGATTATTGCAACTATAAAATGTGTTGTCATGAACGGGTAGTTTGCGAACGCAGCAGATTTGGTTAGTGTCGCTTCTAATTTATTTGTGTGAAAAAATATAACAATAAATTAAAAATTCACACAACATGGATGGTCGTATTTAGAAAATAATGTTTTAGTTTATTTTAACTTAATTCTAAAAAATTGTGTTTCCTAAAAAACCTTGAGCAAATATAATTTTATTTAGCTGAACACAGCAACAGTTGACACCCCCATTCATTAATTAACACCCATCAAAGGCTTAACTTACCCCCACCACCCCCCCCCCCCTCTAAAAAAAACCCAACCATCTTACAAAGTTAATCTTACAAATTTAATCGTGCGAGTTATCATAAATGCAGTGTGTGCGGCAGCTTCAGAAATAGTCTGGTCCCGCGCCATTACTGATCACTGCGTGTGGGTCTGGATATAAGACCAACAGGGATGCGCACGGATGCGCTTGAGAAAATACATAAACGACGAAAAACCATCCATCTCAATCACGACCAATCAACAGATTTTAGATTCTAAAATAGCTCTTAATGTTTGAAGTGGGTTTTCTTTGTTAAGATAAGTGGTATATTTGTTTCGGAAATGGTTAGAATCATACAAATAAATGCTTTTAAAATGCGTCTAACCACCCCCCTTACACACGTGAAAATGGGATTTGTGCTGCACACGTTGCATCAGCAGGGATCGGACGATAAAAAAGCAGGCATGTTTGGTGTACAATTAAAAAATACTTACCGCTGTTCGAATAATGTCAGCTGAGTATGTCGTCCAAGAGGTCTTCATTTATGTATTGCTGGGGTCAATTTTCATGAGAAAACTTGGATTTTAGGAAAAAAACTAATTTTCATGAGACAATTATTCGCCGCGCACTCCGCGCATGGCTTTTAAACAAATAATCAGTCACCTAATTAAATTCTTAAAAAATAATTGATTTAGCCGTAATTAAATTAAAGAAAAAAAACTAGACCTTTATTATATCATATTAAACAATAAATAGCCTTTAAAGATAATATTAAACTTATTTTGTATTTTTAAAAATGAAAAAACAACAACAGTGAACAACGAAAACGGTTTACTCGCCAGCTCACGTAAAGTAAACATAGACTCGTGCATGTCTCTTCGCGTACAATAAAATAGTCGAGTAATAACGTTGAGGGCGTGCGCTTTTTCTGGATTGGAACAGCCGTGTAACGAGCAATGGAGAGCTGTTGATAGTAAAACACATTGTGAGAAACGGCTCCCTCTGATGAAGTAACGTAGTTTTTGAGAAAGAAATAATTCCTCAGTAAAATATTTGAATTGATTTTGAGACCTCACGCGTGAGGTCTCGAAATCGAAATCAAGCATCTGAAAGCACACAACTTCGTGTGACAACATGGACAAGGGTGTTTTTTCTTCCATTATTATCTCGCAACTTCGACGACCAATTGAGTTCAAATTTTCACAGGTTTGTTATATTGTGCATATGTTGAGATACACCAAGTGAGAAGACTGGTCTTTGACAATTACCAAAGGTGTCCAGTGTCTTTAAGAGATGCAAAATCATTACGATCAGTGCAATCGTCGTAGAACCATTGGGATGGATTTTTAAGGTATTATTGTTACATTCCAAAGACATAACATCATTTTGAATCCACCGAGCATTCTAACGCGAACAAAAAGTTTATAATTCCTACAAAAAACATCAAAATTTGTCAGCATTCAATATTATACCAAAGGTGTGAAGGAAAGGGACTGGAACTCTCTTCACAATATGATGCAACTTGGTATTATTGACGGGGCTTTCCTACCCCTGAGAAAACGAAACAAATTTTCAGCTTTCATTGTTATACCAAACGTGAGGAGGAAGTGACGTCATTCACTATATCATGCAACTGGGTAATCTTTAAGGGGAAAACAAAGTCCAAGCTAAAAATGTTGCCTTTTGTTATGTGCCATTTATGTAGCAGGTTCCTCTACGGGGTTAAAAGGTCCTTGAGCTTTCTCAAACTTTCGCACAGAGATGATATCAATTTGACCTTAACTTCCGGTCGAAATCAGACGTTAAAGCTCACGAATGTGATTACCCGCGTTTCAACTGTGTATAGTGCTAAAGCACTGTGGCTGGCTGTTCCGCTCTACTGATCACAGGGGGGCAAAGTCCATTTGGCATTAGGCTATGCAAAGAGCAACGCTGTATGGGCTGTGTTGGTCAAATCCAAATGTGATCATTTTTGCCAGATAACAAAAGACACACTTCCCAAGATCACGCAACTTTCAAACTCCGCACATAGTTAGCTCTTTACCTGTAGAAGACACCGCTTTCTTGGCGTCATAATGACGTCATCATGTGTTCAATTAAATTGAAATAAAGTTTCATATATTTGAAAAACTCTTAACTTATGAACCGTGCATGGATTTTTACAATCCATACATCATCGGATAGGTCTTCCCCCCTAAAAAATGACACAAGGTGTGACCTCAATTGACCTTGACTTCCGGTCGAAAGCGGAAGTTAAGTATTAACGTTTGCATTTATTTCCTGTGTTATAATCGTACTTCCGTGAAATTTAAAAAGCTATCTTTTCATCGATTTAATAAAACACTGACGTTTTTTGAGGTGTTCGTGCAACAGCGCGAACAACTCATTGTTTTTGTTCGTGTTTTTTTTTTTTGAGGTGTTCGTGCAACAGCGCGAACAACTCATTGTTTTTGTTCGTGTTTTTTTTGAGGTGTTCGTGCAACAGCGCGAACAACTCATTGTTTTTGTTCGTGTTTTTTTTTTTTTTTTTTTTTTTTTTTTTTTTTTTTTTTTTTTTTTTTTTTTTTTTTTTTTTTTTTTTTTTTAAGTTTTTATTTTTCTTCTCAGAGTTTTTTGTCCGCAGGCAAATGCATAGTTGTTAAACTTACATGATCTTGAAACTTTACATGTAGGTATACATTAACTTGTAGATGATTCTAAAAGTTGTGCCGTCATGATGACGTCATCGGGTGTCAAATTACAAGCAAATTTAAGTTCAAAAGGTGACGTTAGGCCAATGCCTGTATGTCTCTGAATATTATAGCCACAATAATCATATTTGGGCATATGATAGATCTAGACATGGGCAATCTTTGAAAAGTTAACACCAAAATCGTATGACCTTTACTTCCGGGTCGTTACCCTGGGTCGAAGTTTGCCTTTGGGTTTTTTTCTTGAAAAACATCACTTTCGGGCTTATTTACGGCATAACTCAAGATTGAAATTGAATTGAACATTGAAACTCATCAGACATTTGAACCTCAATATCAAGACGACACAAACTTGATGATGTCATGATGACGTCATCAGGTTTGGAATTACAATAAATCAAAGTTTAATATATGTAAAAAATCATAACTCGTGAACCGCATGTTGGATTTTTACAATCGACACATCATCGGACAGGTCGTTAAAAGTTCAACAAACCCTACACAAAACTTGACCCCATTTGACCTTAACTTCCGGTTCAAATCGGAAGTTGAAAATTTCAAAAATTCGTATCTCGAAAACTACCAATTATTTTAGTTTATTTTTTGTACCACAGTGTAGAACGTTAAGCCTGCTCAAACTTTTGCACTGAGATGACAATATTTTGACCGTTACATCAGGTCGAAAAAGGCGCACGTTTAAGTTGACCCACCGTGACAACGCACGATAGTGAAACTGAAAGAACACAGGTAGACATACGAACGTGCGGCTACACATTGCATGCATTGAAGGCTGTGCGTGTTTCTGTGCCCGTCGTTTGGACATGTACAGTTCATCGTACTTTTAACAATGGCGGCACAACACTACAGAAATGAGTTTCTCTCAACCTGTGCTATGTTTGGCGTCAAATTGTTCCCTCTTTGCCCTTCTGGTGGCTTGATGGTGATTATGGAATTGAAGACTTAGTTTCACTGAGATGTCCACCTGCTTCAGTGATTCGTATCACTTTTCTTATATGAGAAAATTCAAGCAGAAAAAGGATTAACATTTGTTATGTTTTGACCATACACCGAATGAAATGAACGGACGTGACATCAGCTTGTCAAGGGCGATTCAGACCGGCACTCACGGCAGTGTTTATCGGCGCTACACGGTGAATACAACGGTAAGCTTGGTTTCAGCATAATCTCTTTTCAAAATGAATGTGTCAAGTAGTGACGTTTTTAAAACTAAGGGTCGTTTAATGATCATGGAGGAGGAAGATTTGGGCAATGGGGGATTGGTATGATTGTTGGCTCTGTCAATAGTGTCAGAAAATGGTAAGATTTGATGAATGTGTTCCATCAACTATAGAATTAATATTATTATGCCATAGATAAGTTACAACCTTTCGATGAAGTTTCCCCAAAGGTTAAGATTTATAAGTTTTTCATTTCCAAATCAGTATGGGCACTTTCCACGTATTAAATTATAATCTTGAAATGTTTTAAGTCTTGAATTTTGTTTATTTTACAAGTTTCTACAGTGATCAAGGAACATATGGAACAGAGTCTGATGGCGGGATGAGAGGCTGATGACTGGGTCAGGACTGGTACACAGAAAGGAGTTGCAGCTGTTAACATGAGCCATCTTTAGTCTTCACTGCTCCTGTCAGTTGTCAACTATGGTTATACCTGGCCAAAACAATGATTATGGATGGTCTTTTCTTGAGAGGTAAATTTACAGTAGTTTATTGAAGGTTCAAAATGACACAAATTATGCAAGGTAAAACATGTCCAATGGAATTGAAATAATACTTCTGGTTGAGCCCATTTTCCTTGTGATTCATTGCATTTTTTGTTGGTATGGATAACAGACTTTGCGTAACTAATGCTGTGAGACTTTCTATTCAAAGAAGTTTACATATTTTTGAAACATTCTAAACATAAGTTATTGTAAATTTGTTCATGCATTTAAAATATTGTGCTATGATTTTTATTGTGTTATATTTGTTCCATCAACTATTAATATTATTATGCCATAAATGTGTTACAACCTTTCGATGAAGTTTCCCCAAAGGTTAAGATTTATAAGTTATTCATTTCCAAATCAGTATGGGCACTTTCCACGTATTAAATTATAATCTTGAAATGTTTTAAGTCTCGAATTTTGTTTATTTTACAAGTTTCTACAGTGATCAAGGAACATATGGAACAGAGTCTGATGGCGGGATGAGTTGAGAGTCTGATGACTGGGTCAGGACTGGTACACAGAAAAAGAGTTGCAGCTGTCAATATGAGCCATCTTTAGTCTTCACTGCTCCTGTCAGTTGTCAACTATATACCTGGCCAAAATCATGATTATGGATGGTCTTTTCTTGAGAGGTAAATTTACAGTAGTTTATTGAAAGTTCAAAATGACACAAATTATTTTGCACGGTAAAACATTTCCAAAGGAATTGAAATAAAACTTCTGGTTGAGCGGTTTTGAGCCCATTTTCTTTGTAATTCATTGCATTTTTTGTTGGTATGGATAACATGACTTTGCGTAACTAATACTGTGAGACTTTCTATTCAAAGAAATTTACATATTTTAGAAACATTCTAAACATTATTACAACGTCATTGTAAATTTGTTCATGCATTTAAAATATTGTGCTATGATTCTTATAGTGTTATATGATTTTTTTTTTGAGACTTGATAGGTTATGAAAAAATGTCTGAAGATATTTTCATCAACTCATACTCTGTTTATTGTTTTTTCTACATCAGAATACAGCACATCCAGTACCGGAATGGTCTACAGTGATGTTCCATTCCTTATTTCCTTGCCAAGTCACTGTATCATGCACCATGGAGGTAGAAATAGTATTTGACTCAGTTTTTTAATAGTCTAACTTCACAATTGAGGCTTAGACTCGCATCTTCATGATGTGCCTTTGTATTGCACAACTATTCTAAACAAATGTCTTCTAAGGTTTAATTTTTTCTCAAGTCTAAATAAACAAAACGTTCTGTACAGAAACCAATATTTAAAAATCAAGCAAGCCATTTATAAATTGCAACTGAAATCTTACACAATGCTTGACTTATTTGAAGGTTATCATCATCAAGTGTAATGAACAATCATTGTTCATCCACCGATACGTAATGAGAATCCAAATTTATTTGAAATCCTTTGAACATTTCTAATAATTATACCTTAATAATGTCAACTTGAACACCATAGCTTGTGTGAACTTGTGATTTATGATGAATCAATAAAGAATAAGTTTTCATTAAACAATAAATTAGCTTTTAATAGTGAATGGCTTTATACTTAAAATAGTTGTGTGTGTATTTCAAAGCCCCTTATCGAGATCTGCATCCAAGACGAAAGGGAACTCACAAAATTTATGCTATTGTATTAAATGACAATATTAAACCTCTGCCCTTTCAAATATATGGCGACGTCGTCAATTTACACACCGCCCTCTTGTGACAAATATTGTTTCATAAAATCGTAACCCTTGTAATGGAAATAAACATGAAATCTTGCACTATTCTGGTTCAAACCGGCAGTTGAAGTTTTATATTGAATAAAACTCCTGAACCAGGCAATATAAAAAATTTTAGTAACAAAAACACGTTTTTTTCATCATGACGTCATCGGGTGTCAAGTTACAGTAATTCAAAGCTTAGTACTTAAAAAATCATATCTCCTGAACCGCACGTCATAAAGTTGTATTGTTTTGTTTTGTCATGTAGCTTACAGCACTTGTGACATTTTGTTCATACGGAAGACCCAACCCTGACCTTTACTTCCGGTCCAAACAGAAAGCTCAAAAATTTAAATAATCATATCTCCTGAATCATATGTCATAAAGTCTTAATCTTTGTGCTGCTTGCTAGGTTAAAACACATTGTGACATTTTATTTGAAGCATGACCCCACTTTGACCTTCCCTTTCGGTAAAAACAGGAAGTTCTAAATATACGAAACTCAGGTCTCTGTTCAAAGTTCTCTTTGTCAGTCTTTAAAACAGCCGTCCATGCAAACCTCGCTAGCAATCAATTAACGTCAGGCTTTTAATCGTGTGCTTTTTTATAGACTTTTGCTAAAGTGTGTAGCTTGTTAGGCACCCCACAAAACAGTAATGGCACCAAATTCCACTCAATGCAATAGCTCTCGCGTTGACTACAACACTGACCCCATTGATAGCCGAACACCTCGTGTTTGTTTGGACAAACACTTGCGCTCTAGTTTTTTTTTTTTTTTTTTTTTTTTTTTTTTTTTTTTTATTCTTCTTCTCAGAGTTTTTTGTCCGCAGGCAAATGCATAGTTGTTAAACTTACATGATCTTGAAACTTTACATGTAGGTATACATTAACTTGTAGATGATTCTAAAAGTTGTGCCGTCATGATGACGTCATCGGGTGTCAAATTACAAGCAAATTTAAGTTCAAAAAGTGACGTTCGGCCAATGCCTGTATGTCTCTGAATATTATAGCCACAAAATTCATATTTGGGCATATGATAGATCTAGACATGGGCAATCTTTGAAAAGTTAACACCAAAATCGTATGACCTTTACTTCCGGGTCGTTACCCTGGGTCGAAGTTTGCCTTTGGTTTTTTTTCTTTAAAAACATCACTTTCGGGCTTATTTACGGCATAACTCAAGATTGAAATTGAATTGAACATTGAAACTCATCAGACATTTGAACCTCAATATCAAGACGACACAAACTTGATGATGTCATGATGACGTCATCAAGTTTGGAATTACAATAAATCAAAGTTTAATATTTGTAAAAAATCATAACTCGTGAACCGCATGTTGGATTTTTACAATCGACACATCATCGGACAGGTCGTTAAAAGTTCAACAAACCCTACACAAAACTTGACCCCATTTGACCTTAACTTCCGGTTCAAATCGGAAGTTGAAAATTTCAAAAATTCATATCTCAAAAACTACCGATTATTTTAGTTTATTTTTTGTACCACAGTGTAGAAGGTTTAGCCTGCTCAAACTTTTGCACTGAGATGACAATATTTTGACCGTTACATCAGGTCGAAAAAGGCGCACGTTTAAGTTGACCCACCGTGACAACGCACGATAGTGAAACTGAAAGAACACAGGTAGACATACGAACGTGCGCCTACACATTGCATGCATTGAAGGCTGTGCGTGTTTCTGTGCCCGTCGTTTGGACATGTACAGTTCATCGTACTTTTAACAATGGCGGCACAACACTGCAGAAATGAGTTTCTCTCAACCTGTGCTATGTTTGGCGTCAAATTGTTCCCTCTTTGCCCTTCTGGTGGTTTGATGGTGATTATGGAATTGAAGACTTAGTTTCACTGAGATGTCAACCTGCTTCAGTGATTCGTATCACTTTTCTTATATGAGAAAATTCAAGCAGAAAAAGGATTAACATTTGTTATGTTTTGACCATACACCGAATGAAATGAACGGACGTGACATCAGCTTGTCAAGGGCGTTTCAGACCGGCACTCACGGCAGTGTTTATCGGCGCGACACGGTGAATACAACGGTAAGCTTGGTTTCAGCATAATCTCTTTTCAAAATGAATGTGTCAAGTAGTGACGTTTTTAAAACTAAGGGTCGTTTAATGATCATGGAGGAGGAAGAATTGGGCAATGGGGGATTGGTATGATTGTTGGCTCTGTCAATAGTGTCAGAAAATGGTAAGATTTGATGAATATGTTCCATCAACTATAGAATTAATATTATTATGCCATAGATAAGTTACAACCTTTCGATGAAGTTTTCCCAAAGGTTAAGATTTATAAGTTATTTATTTCCAAATCAGTATGGGCACTTTCCACGTATTAAATTATCATCTTGAAATGTTTTAAGTCTCGAATTTTGTTTATTTTACCAGTTAGTACAGTGTTCAAGGAACATATGGAACAGAGTCTGATGGCGGGATGAGAGGCTGATGACTGGGTCAGGACTGGTACACAGAAAGGAGTTGCAGCTGTTAACATGAGCCATCTTTAGTCTTCACTGCTCCTGTCAGTTGTCAACTATGGTTATACCTGGCCAAAACAATGATTATGGATGGTCTTTTCTTGAGAGGTAAATTTACAGTAGTTTATTGAAGGTTCAAAATGACACAAATTATGCAAGGTAAAACATGTCCAAAGGAATTGAAATAATACTTCTGGTTGAGCCCATTTTCCTTGTAATTCATTGCATTTTTTGTTGGTATGGACAACATGACTTTGCGTAACTAATGCTGTGAGACTTTCTATTCAAAGAAGTTTACATATTTTTGAAACATTCTAAACATAAGTTATTGTAAATTTGTTCATGCATTTAAAATATTGTGCTATGATTTTTATTGTGTTATATGATTTTTTTTGAGAGACTTGGTAGGTTATGAAAAAATGTCTGAAGATTATTCATGAAGTCATACTCTGTTCATTGTTTTTTCTTCATCAGAATGCAGCACATCCAGTACCGGAATGGTCTACAGTGAAAATTGTGACACTTGCTGTTATGTTCCAATCCTTAATTCCCTGCCAAGTCACTGTATGATGCACCATGGAGGTAGAAATAGTATTTGACTCAGTTTTTTCAGTCTAACTTCAGTCTAAAAAACTTCACAAGAGGCTTAGACTTGCATCTTCATGATGTGCCTTTGTCTTGCATTCCAAACAAGTGTCTTCTACGGTTTAATTTTTCTCAAGTCAATTTTTTCTCAAGTAACAGTATCTAAAAATCAAGCGAGCCATTTATAAATTGCAACTGAAAGTCTTACACAATGCTTGACTTATTTGAAGGTTATCATCATCAAGTGTATTATGAACAATCATTTTTCATCCGTCGATACTCAATGAGAATCCAAATTTATTTGAAATCCTTTGAACATTTCTAATAATTATATTTTAGCTTAATAATGTCAACTTGAACAACATAGCTTGTGTGAACTTGTGATTTATAATGAATCAATAAAGAGTAAGTTTTCATGAAGCAATAAATTAGCTTTTAATAGTGAATGGCATACTTGATATAGTTGGGTTGCTTGCTAGCTTATTACACGCTTGACATTTTATTCCTGAAGCATGACCCCACTCCCCTTTCCTTCCAGTCCAAACAGGAAGTTCTAACTATACAAAACTCTAGTCTCTGTTCAAGAGTCTCGTAACCTGATTTCGGCAATAGCTTTGTCAGTCTTTAAAACAGTCGTCCATGCAAACCTCGCTAACAATCAAACGCCAGGCTTTTAATCATGTGCTTTTTTTTTAATAGATTTTTGCTAAAGTGTGTAGGTTGTTAGGCACGCCACAAAACAGTAATGGCACCAAATTCCACTCAATGCAATAGCTCTCGCGTTGACTACAACACTCACCCCATTGATAGCCGAACACCTCGTGTTTGTTTGGACAAACACTTGCGCTCTAGTTTTTTTTTTTTTTAGTTTTTATTCTTCTTCTCAGAGTTTTTTGTCTGCAAGCAAATGCATAGTTGTTAAACTTACATGATCTTGAAACTTTACATGTAAATATACATTAACTTGTAGATGATTCTAAAAGTTGTGCCGTCATGATGACGTCATCGGGTGTCAAATTACAAGCAAATTTAGGTTCAAAAAGTGACGTCATGCCAATGTCTGTATGTCTCTGAATATTACAGCCACGTTTTTTTATATTTTGGCATATGATAGATCTAGACACGGGCAATCTTTGAAAAGTTAACACCAAAATCGTATGACCTTTACTTCCGGGTCGTTACCCTGGGTCGAAGTTTGCCTTTGGTCTTTTTTCTTGAAAAACATCACTTTTGGGCTTATTTACGGCATAACTCAAGATTGAAATTGAATTGAACATTGAAACTCATCAGGCATTTGAACCTTAACATCAACACAACACAAACTTGATGATGTCATGATGACGTCATCAGGTTTTGAATTACAATAAATCAAAGTTTAATATTTGTAAAAAATCATAACTCGTGAACCGCATGTTGGATTTTTACAATCGACACATCATCGGACAGATCGTTGAAAGTGACTCACCCTCCCCTTGCCTGCAAGCCAGTCATAATACACTGCAAAACTTGCTATTTTTGAATTTTCTTCCATTTATGCGGAGTGTTTTCATTGTCTAGATCTTTTATAACTAGTCTGTACACTCATTCTATGCATTCAATCGTTTAGTGAAATCCTTTACTACACGGGCTAGGCTACCGTGGGGTATACGTAAGGCAATTAGACTATAGGTCTCCCTTCATAACACTTTGGTTAGAAGACAAACTCTGACAGCCATTTCGGACGCCATTTTGGACGCCATCTTGAATTTTTAGGTTACCTGATTACTCACTGAATTCGTATTGGTCTTAGTGGGTTTCTTGATCCATACAAGATATATGTAGACATAGAACATTAAACTCCAAGGGTGAATATGAAATGACTTATAGCCATTAAAGTGTTTTGCGGCCATTTTGGACGCCATCTTGGAATTTTAGGTCACCTGATTATTCAATGACCCCTTTGTTGGTCTGAATGAGTTCCCTGACCTCTAAAACCATGGGACGGGCACCAACATTACAACTGTAGGGTGAATTATGATTGACTTATAGTCATTTAAGATATTGTCGGCCATCTTGGACGCCATTTAAAAAAAAAAAAAACAGCATTCCGGTACTCTGATTTTCTTAGATTTTTAATGTTATTTTGGATGTCCAATAGTACCTGAAACCGTTGTAAAACCTTTTGTTACAATTTCTTTGGGGGTCAAACTGTATATTTTACCCTACTACTTGACACTATTGGTAATTACTCAAAATAATTGTAAGCATAAAAACTTACTTGGTAACGAGCAATGGAGAGCTGTTGATAGTAAAACACATTGTGAGAAACGGCTCCCTCTGATGAAGTAACGTAGTTTTTGAGAAAGAAATAATTCCTCAGTAAAATATTTGAATTGATTTTGAGACCTCACGCGTGAGGTCTCGAAATCGAAATCAAGCATCTGAAAGCACACAACTTCGTGTGACAACATGGACAAGGGTGTTTTTTCTTCCATTATTATCTCGCAACTTCGACGACCAATTGAGTTCAAATTTTCACAGGTTTGTTATATTGTGCATATGTTGAGATACACCAAGTGAGAAGACTGGTCTTTGACAATTACCAAAGGTGTCAAGTGTCTTTAAGAGATGCAAAATCATTACGATCAGTGCAATCGTCGTGAACCATTGGGATAGATTTTTAAGATATTATTGTTACATTGCAAAGACATAACATCATTTTGAATCCACCGAGCATTCTAACGCGAACAAAAAGTTTATAATTCCTACAAAAAACATCAAAATTTGTCAGCATTCAATATTATACCAAAGGTGTGAAGGAAAGGGACTGGAACTCTCTTCACAATATGATGCAACTTGGTATTATTGACGGGGCTTTCCTACCCCTGAGAAAACGAAACAAATTTTCAGCTTTCATTGTTATACCAAACGTGAGGAGGAAGTGACGTCATTCACTATATCATGCAACTGGGTAATCTTTAAGGGGAAAACAAACTCCAAGCTAAAAATGTTGCCTTTTGTTATGTGCCATTTATGTAGCAGGTTCCTCTACGAGGTTAAAAAAACGTACAATGTTGTTGTTAGAAAGGGATCTACTGTGCAGCACATAGTAATGCAGTCTTATCATGGCCTTTATATACTTGACTTAAGAGAGGCACGATCATTACTATCAGTACACTCGTCGAGGAACGTTTGGATTGATTTGAAAGATACTATTGTTACATTGCTAAGACATAACATTCTTTATAGTCCACCGAGCAGACTAACGCAAACAGTCTAAAAACATAGGGTTATTGTATTATTTACAATTTTTTTAGAGGGTTGCTTCAGAAAACATGGCCAGCCATGGATTGAAAAGCGGCATTCGACCATTTGGTTTTGGCGTGATTGCTTGTATACTAATCATTGGCCAAGTCGGAGCAGTGGCTTTGGAAGAAGCGTGTGAGGTGTGCCATTGCACCAATGAGCCACTAATAGTTAACTGCACCAATAAAGGTCTGACTGAGCTACCGATCGGCATACCAAATGACACTGTAAAACTGTGAGTAACTTGTTTGTTTTTGTTTTTGTTTTCTTGGTGTGCTTGGATGTAAGGTCTGTTTGTGTTGCTATAATTAGGTTTCTATTTTTGTTTCCCACTTGTTGTTTAGTGTTATAAATTATTGTAACGCACTTTGCTTCAAGTGGACTTTGTAGTGATTTAACAAACTTCAAAATGAAAGGACAAACACACGACTATTAGCTGCACTAACGGAATATTTTTACGGAACCATGTTAAAAGTACGGATTAAACACTGTAATTGTTTACGGAATCACTAGAAACCTATCCTGTATTATTATTGCAAAAAAAAAATAATAATAATTGTCCGTTAATTTAAATAAACAAATTTAGGAACCAACTTGTGTCCCTATTATGAGTGTAGTTCTGCTAATTTGGACATTTATACACCTAATACCTTTTTCCGGAATTCAAATTATATTGATCCAATTGAGACGGTATTTTACTGGCTTTGTAGATCCGACAAAATATTCGCAGAAAGTGTTCATGTTTTATGTGATCAACAAGACCCCAAAACCTGTGAAAATTGGGCCTTATCCGTTCTGAGAGACGGGAGAAACTGTGAAAAATCATGCACAGTTTTCAGCATTTAACTAGGGTTGTAACAACCGAAATTTGCTGTTGCGTTATCAAATTTATGTTTCAAATACAGTTTTTTTTTTTCTTCAAATTTAACTTAATTTCACAGAAAATGTTTTTAGTATGAACTTCATGATCATTAAGCTTTCCGACTAAAATTAAACAACGATGTTTTATTCATTACCGATCTTGTATAATACTTTCCTCACGTCGAATAAACGTCAAATCCCCTTACACGGTCGCTTCACAGGTTATATCGTATAAGTGGGCGTGATCCCTGGCAGTGCGACAGTAGACAGTTGTATGACTTCTAACTGCGTTCCGAACAAAGCGGGTCTTGCGCTGGACGTACTCTGGGAATTTGTCCCTCGTAGTGTGTATCCGGGTAATCTGTGTATCTGTATCTGTGTATCCGGGTAAATTAACATGGGTGAAGGAAGATGGTTACAAAGATTGTACTATCTGACGAAATTTCTACACAATTCGTAGTTGTTTTTGTGATCGTTGTTGTTGTTGTTGTGATCGTTGTTTTTGTTGAGGTGTTCGTGCAACAGCGCGAACAACTCATTGTTTTCGTTCGATTTTTATTATTTTTTGAGGTGTTCGAACAACTCTTTGTTATTGTTTTTTTTTTTTTTTTTTTTTTTTTTTTTAGTTTTTATTCTTCTTCTCAGAGACATTTGTCTGCAAGCAAATGCATAGTTGACAAACTTTTATCAACTTGAAACTGTACATGCATTTAGACTCTTACTTGAAGTTTCAGGAAAAATGTGACGTCACGATGACGTCATCACGCGTCGAGTTTTATTAAATCAAGGTTTATTATTTCATAAACCACATAGACCACACAATGGATTATTACAATCAATACATCATCGGAGAGGTCTTCCAAATTTTAACAAACGCTACATAGAGTGTGACCCCATTTGACCTCAACTTCCGGTTCAAAACGGAAGTTGAAAAATTATAAAAATTATATCTCAAGAACTACTTTTACTTTAGTCAAAATTTTTACATCAGGTTGCAGGTTCTTGAGCTTTCTCAAACTTTTGCACAGAGATGATATCAATTTGACCTTAACTTCCGGTCGAAATCAGACGTTAAAGCTCACGAATGTGATTACCCGCGTTTCAACTGTGTATAGTGCTAAAGCACTGTGGCTGGCTGTTCCGCTCTACTGATCACAGGGGGGGGGGCAAAGTCTATTTGGCATTAGGCTATGCAAAGAGCAAGGCTGTATGGGCTGTGTTGGTCAAATCCAAATGTGATCATTTTTGCCAGATAACAAAAGACACACTTCCCAAGATCACGCAACTTTCAAACTCCGCACATAGTTAGCTCTTTACCTGTAGAAGACACCGCTTTCTCAGCGTCATAATGACGTCATCATGTGTTCAATTAAATTGAAATAAAGTTTAATATTTGAAAAAAAACCTCTTAACTTATGAACCGTGCAAGGATTTTTACAATCCATACATCATCGGAGAGGTCTTCCCCCCAAAAATGACACAAGGTGTGACCTCAATTGACCTTGACTTCCGGTTGAAAGCGGAAGTTAAGTATTATCGTTTGCATTTATTTCCTGTGTTATAAATGTACTTCCGTGAAATTTAAAAAGCTATCTTTTCATCGATTTAATTAAACACTGACCCCTTTGATAGCCGAACACCTCAGTGTTTGTTTGTACAAACACTTAAGCTCTAGTTTCGTTTTCGTTTTTTTGAGGTGTTCGTGCAACAGCGCGAACAACTCATTGTTTTTGTTCGTGTTTTTTTTTTTTTTTTTTTTTTATAGTTTTTATTATTCTTCTCATAGTTTTTTGTCTGCAAGCAAATGCATAGTTGTTAAACTTACATGATCTTGAAACTTTATATGTAAATATACATTAACTTGTAGATGATTCTAAAAGTTGTGCCGTCATCGGGTGTCAAATTACAAGCAAATTTAGGTTCAAAAAGTGACGTCATGCCAATGTCTGTATGTCTCTGAATATTACAGCCACGTTTTTTATATTTGGCATATGATAGATCTAGACACGGGCAATCTTTGAAAAGTTAACACCAAAATCGTATGACCTTTACTTCCGGGTCGTTACCCTGGGTCGAAGTTTGCCTTTGGTTTGTTTTCTTGAAAAACATCACTTTTGGGCTTATTTACGGCATAACTCAAGATTGAAATTGAATTGAACATTGAAACTCATCAGGCATTTGAACCTTAACATCAACACAACACAAACTTGATGATGTCATGATGACGTCATCAGGTTTTGAATTACAATAAATCAAAGTTTAATATTTGTAAAAAATCATAACTCGTGAACCGCATGTTGGATTTTTACAATCGACACATCATCGGACAGATCGTTGAAAGTTTAACCAATCTTACACAAAGCTTGACCCCATTTGACCTTAACTTCCGGTTCAAATCGGAAGATGAAAATTTCAAAAATTCATATCTCAAAAACTACCAATTATTTTAGTTTATTTTTTGTATCAAGGTGTGGAACGTTAAGCCTGCTCAAACTTTTGCACTCAGATGACAATATTTTGACCTTTACATGAGGTCGAAAAAGGCGCACGTTTAAGTTGACCCACCGTGACAACGCACGATAGTGAAACTGAAAGAACACAGGTAGACATACGAACGTGCGCCTACACATCGCATGCATTGAAGGCTATGCGTACCGTGGCGTGTTCTGCTCGACTGATCACAGGGGGCCAAAGTCCATTTGGCATAGGCTATGCATAGAGCAAGGCTGTATGGGCTGTGTTAGTCTAATCCAAGTGTGAGCATTTTTGTCAGATAGCAAAAGACACACTTCCAAAGATCACACAACCTTCAAACTTCGCACATAGTAAGCTCTTTACTTGTAGAAGACACCACTTTCTTGAAGTCATAATGACGTCATCAGGTGTTCAATTAATTTAAATGAAAGTTTAATATTTGAAAAATGCATAACTTATGAACCGTGCATTGGATTTTTACAATCTATACATAATCGGAGAGGTCTTCAAAAATCAAACAAACGCTTCACAGTGTGTGACCTCAATTGACCATGACAAGTTAAGTAGTAACCTTTGCATTTTGTTCCTGTGTAATAAATGTTTTTTCCGGGAAATTTCAAAAGCTATCAACAATCTTTTCATCGATTTAATTAAACAATGACCCCTTTGATAGCCGAACACCTCGGTGTTTATTTGTACAAACACTAAATTCTAGTTGTTATTGTTGTTGTTGTTATCGTTGTTGTTGTTGTTATCGTTGTTGTTGTTATCGTTGTTGTTGTTATCGTTGTTGTTGTTGTTATCGTTGTTGTTGTTGTTATCGTTGTTGTTGTTGTTATCGTTGTTGTTGTTGTTATCGTTGTTGTTGTTATTGTTGTTGTTGCTGCTGCTGCTGCTGCTTCTGCTGCTGCTGCTGTTGTTGTTGTTGTTGTTGTTGCTGTTGATGGTTGTTGTTGTTGCTGCTGCTGCTGTTGTTGTTTTTGTTGCTGTTGTTGTTGTTGTTGTTTTAGTTGTTGTTGTTATCGTTGTTGTTGTTGTTGTTATTGTTGTTATTGCTGCTGCTGCTGCTGCTGTTGTTGTTGTCGTTGTTGTTTGTTGTTGTTGTTGTTGTTGTTGTTGTTGTTGCTGTTGTTGTTGTTGTTGTTGTTGTTGTTGTTGTTGTTGATGAGGATGATGATGATGATGATGATGATGATGATGAAGATGATGAGGATGATGTTGTTTTGGTGGGTTTTCGATGGGTCAGTATGACTACAAACACTGTTTTAACAATGTACTTTAATTCAGACTCTGTGTCAGTTTGACACATTTTTGGGAAATGTTGACACATATTTAGGGTCAAGCTGACCCATAAATGGTTCTAGCCAAAAAAGAACACGGAATCCGGGTCAAATCTGACCGGGGAAAGTTCAGAGTATATGTGACTGGATCTATCGAAATGAGGAATGTACCAGACAGAACGTATTGCGTGTAATTTGCATGTAAAGTTGGTCACAATCGAAAATCATGAAAAAAAAAACACTACAAAAAATGATTCCGCGATTTTTGTGGTATAAGGTAAAATAAAACTTGATCTTTCTTGTCGTGGTCTTACCTTTAATTGAAAAGATGAATAAATCCACAAAAAGTATGTTTTCTTGAGCAGGTTTGTACACAATTGATTCTCTTCAAAGTTAATTAAAACGAGTATGTAAACAAACACGTCGTCACAAAATTGAAGTGGCCTTGTCTTGTAGACTTTCTTCATTTCCCGATAACTTTGGACTGGAATAAGCTACGGGAAAACAATGGTATTGCTGGAAAGCCAGTGAGTTACTTGTTAACACAGTATGCACAACTCAATTTTATTAAGGGGTCGATATATTCCTCATTTCGACAGATCGGGTCACTTATGTGCAAAACCCGCTCTTGTTTATGTTGTCCTTGATAGAACATACGTCAGTTAATTTTCCGTGTGGTTTATTACAGAGACCTTGGTGGGAATTTCCTACGAGAGATACCGGAAGATTGGTTGTTAAAGTTTTATAAACTCGTTTTCCTGTAAGTATTGAATTTGACGCAACAGTAAAATAATCGTAGGCAAAACTGCAAATGTGTCCAGGTACATGGGCAAAAAATCATCAATATATTAAGCTACTCAGCAAAGTAAAGAGCAGAGCACCAGTTTCAAAAACAAACTGTACGGTATTTTTGCTGGTAACATAGGCCTAGTTCTGTTTAAAACAAGGTTGTGTTGTTCTTATTAAATTGTTTTGGCCATGTGATTATGATTTAAGTTTAGTAACTTAAATGTTTTTGATATTATACATTTATACTGAAAACTGCTTACCAGCGCAGCCCAAATGAACTAGGCTTTTTTATAATTACACACGTACATTTGAATGTTCCCACGTTTCACCCTAGAAGAGTCTTCAACAGAGGCTTAATGACAGACAAAACACACACAGCTCTGTGGGCTTATTACAGAAGGGCCCTTGGAAGGGTTTTACACAATAGAACAATGGGCTCCACAGAGTTGTTGTTTTTTTTCAACTTGGACCCCACAGGGGAATTCTTTAGAGAAGTGAATTTTTTAAGAACGATAGAAGAAACTCACACACCCGTTACGTTATGTTGTGCGGTCTTACAGTATATGTACAGTCCTTTTACTAAAGAAACAATATACTTATTCTTCAACACTGTAAAAGAAAAAAAAAAAAAAAAAAAAAAAAAAAAAAAAAAAGTTTTAGCGTTACAAACAAAGTGTGTACAAGAGAACAACAAAAGGTCCTTACAATGTCGGGTCCTAAAGCACCAAGTGGACTGATACACGTCCATTCATTTATTTGTTGCAGTGTTGAAGAAGGTGTTTTTTCTTAAGTGCACAGAACAAAGTAACTTTACAGAGTGTTTGCAAAAACAGAGCTGCGTGTGGGTGGGCGTGTCTTGCATGTCCCTACATTGAGTGGACCTCTTTTGTTGTCAGGGCAACACTTCGAAAGTAACGCTTATACAAACATTGTGATTTATTACTTGGTGCACAACACAACACACACAGACAAGTATTTTAGTAAATGAATTGTTTATCAGCATTTTGGGAACTACAGTAGCAACATTGTATCCAATTTGCATGCACGGTGAGGGGCTGTTTGGCTGGTATTTTGTGTTTCAACAGTTTGCCCGAAACTTTTCCCATGTTAGCATTTTAGCATGGTTTCAGAACGCAGGGTTTTAGGCCGATTGCGTTCCCTTTTGCTTTCTTTGATTGACTATATTCTTTATTTCAGGATTGTATCCGGCAATCTAATTTCTGAGCCTTTTGCTGTTCCATCATCCCTTCTAACTCTGTAAGTCCAGTACGGTGATTTTTTAGTGTGGATTTAGGTTTAATCTTTCATAGAAGATGAAAAAAAGGGTCATAGCAGTACAATGTCATTGAGTTTTGAAAACAACAGGTCACGGTCAGAGGCGGACCCAGGTTTTCAGAAACGGGAGGGAGGTGGAGACGCAAACTTTCAGGGACAATTTTGAAATTAAAAAGTTTAACCAAATCTGCTGTTGTTTTAATATATGTTGATCGTTGCAGAGGTTCAGGCCTGCTCTAGGGTCCTGTAATAGTGTATAACCATTAAATGATCTCTGGTACAATCTTAGAGTTTTCAGAGAAGTAGTTTGTGACCGACTCTGGCAAAACCCGACGCTTCTTGGCATTTCCCATTACGTGATATATCAGGCACATAACGTTAAAAAATGGCTTCTGTGACCAACTTGAACATTTTGCAAAATCGACATCTACATACATACAAGATTTGTTTAAAATAAAAAAATTGGCTCGAAATTCATCAGAATATTTACAAAAAATGAATTTGAAAAACATAACTGCATTCCAATTGTTCCACTTTGTCGCGCTAAGACAAAGAAAATACTGACAATTCCGTTGTTTTTCTCGCGTCGCCAAAATTACAACTGTCGTGTTGATCCCCATGTGTATGGCATGAAATTGACCGGCACGAGTCACTTAATCCAAATAAGGCAATTGTGGGCTTGTCCATCTATCACAAACCAATGAAAACAGCCATGGAACATGCCCATCATTTCGTACCTTCTCGTTGCTCAGTGTGTAAACAACGCGGTTGCTGATCACGTGGTGTATATTGAACACTGTCATTGGTCCAAACACGAGCGTGACGTGGCAATCAGGTTCGCTTCCGGGTTTCTGACTTGGCGTGCATGCTTCGATTCGTCGTATGTGAACCAATTTTTGTGTGTTTTGAATTCAAATTTTCGTCGTAAATCGCTAACAACTTGTGACCAGAATGTCAGAAAATGTTGATGAACGCATCAAAGCTGCGATGCTTAACGATGTAAGTGCGTGTGGGATGGTAATAGAAGGCGTGGAGGACGTGTTTGCCGAATACTTCACTACTCCATCAGGTCGTACTAAAGGTGCAGACATCGATAATTCCGACAGCGACAGCGATGCCAAAACAATGGTAGGTGTAGCTCGGCGTTTAGTTTTATAATTTATGTTAATAGATTTATGGAAGTTAATTAAAAATAGTATGGACTTTTCTCTGTGAATTTAGCCAGAAATTGTACAAATTGACAAAATTAATCAATCAAACTTCACTCCAAAAAAAAAAAAATCAATCAACAACAAAAATAAATAAAAAATAAGTAGATTTGTTTCGGAACGCTCCTCGACTAGTCTGTTTCCTTCCTAATACAAGTCAAACATTTTATTTCTGCATGCATACTTAAATTAATGATACCAACGTTGATATTACTAGAGTAGTACTACTACATTAATCGGTAAGATAAGGTATGATTTCGGATTGTTTTTTGTGTATTTCTCCCTCCCCATTTTTTTTCCTGAAAATTTTAACCTGGTGTAGTTGTTTTTTATTTATTTTATTTTAACGTGTGGAGATTTAAGATTTAAAGACTGCAGTAAGAATAAGAAGAGTTGTGTTCCTGTTAAGTCCTTGCCAATACTAGAGCTGGCCACATTACAATTTTAATTGATACTAAAGTCGTTAGTACTTTTATTAGTATTTTTTAATTTGTTTTATGCCTGAACAAAATGTTATTTAAGACATTTTTTTTTCTCCCACAATATTGATACATGTTTTCCTTATATACAATTTTCAGACTCTGATGTTGATCAACTATCAGCAGATGCGAAGGCCGCTGGACCTTCCTCACCGCCCATCCCGTCATCAGATGAAGATGATCAAGAGAAGTCAGCCTCAGAGCAGTCTCAAGAGGAACTTTATTCAAAATTTTTGCAAATTTAGATTTATTTACATCTCAAATTATGATTCAGTCGGCGAAAGTAACGTCGTGGCGCAGCGCCAGATGCGCCCACCCCTAATCTTGCTACTATTGGCAGCGGGCCTCTCGTTACTAACCCCTGGTTCACGCTCAACATAAAAAGAAAGAAGTTTTACACGGTCACCCTAATCTACTTAAAGTGGGACCTATCACAAGATTAAATAATGAGAAGGGACTGTTTGAATGGATCAACCACATGACAAATACAAATATCAAATTCAAAGTTACACTTGAAGGTGTTGTGATCGAGCAAGGCAATTTGGGGAAAAAATTACGCGGCAAGATCGTACAACACAGGGAACTACACTGTAAAAACAGTGTTTAGAGTCTAACACTTTTCTAAACACCTTCTTGCTATCACTTTGTAAACACGTCCTAATGATTAACATGTTTAGACATGTTTGGTGTTTAGCAGTAGCCCAGCTAACACAATACGTTGTTACAACGTTGCACAACGTTGTGATAAGGTGGCAATTTGGTCGATTGGATGACAACGTTTTGACTACGTTGTAAGAACGTCAGAACTTAACATGATCTACAACCAATGTTGTACATTGGTTGCATGTTGGTAATCTATGCAACGTTACCGAAAGGTTTTATACCTAACGTGTTCACAACATTGTATTTTGGTATTATTACAACGTGGTATTTAAGTTAAGGCAACAACGTTGTCGATATTTCATATTTTGGTCTCAACAAAACGTAGTAATTTTGTTGCGACAAGCACGTTGTCTGCACGTTGCATTGTGGTTTTATCAAAACGTCACAATTAATTCGCGGCGGTCACGTTGTCTTGACGTTGTATTTTGGTATTATTATAACGTAGCATTTAAGTTGTGGCAGTCACGTTGTCTACACGTTGTAATTTGGTAACATTAAAATGTAGCAATTATGTTGTGACTAGCACGTTGTCTGCACGTTGCATTTTGGTTTTATCAAAACGTTATAATTAAATCGCGGCGGTCACGTTGTCTTGACGTTGTATTTTAGTATTATTATAACGTAGCATTTAAGTTGTGGCAGTAACGTTGTTTACACGTTGTTTTTTGGTAACATTAAAATGTAGCAATTATGTTGTGACTAGCACGTTGTCTGCACGTTGCATTTTGGTTTTATCAAAACGTTATAATTAAATCGCGGCGGTCACGTTGTCTTGACGTTGTATTTTAGTATTATTATAACGTAGCATTTAAGTTGTGGCAGTAACGTTGTTTACACGTTGTTTTTTGGTAACATTAAAACGTAGCAATTATGTTGTGAAGAGCACGTTGTCTGCACATTGTATTTTGGTTTTATCAAAACGTCATATGTAAATCGCGGCGGTCACGTTGTCTTGACGTTATATTTTGGTGTTATAAAACGTAGCATTTAAGTTGTGACAGTCACGTTGTCTACACAATGTATTTTGGTAACATTAAAACGTAATATTTAAGTTTCGGCTGTATGTTGTCTTGTCGTTGTATTTTGGTTTTGCACACAAAAGTAGCCTACTGTTAAAGTTGTGACAGCCCGTTGTCTTAATCTTCAAACGCATATTGTAACTATCATCTTGTAGATTTATCACAACGTAGTATCTTTGTTTTTACCATCACGCTGTGACATATTGTATTTTAGTTTAATTACAACGTACAAATAATAGTATTTATGTTTTGACTATGATATCGTTTGGCGTTGTATTTTAGTTTGTATTGGCGATGTTTAGACCATTTTGTTGAATAGTTCAAGCAGCTCGTTTGAAGGGTTTTGGAGGACATGGTAGGCCTAATGTTTGACATCGCAAACATGTTTTTGTTCTCAATTTAGTTTTTTATTAATATCGGTTGTCATAAATTAGGCACTTGAGGAGCGGCATTTCTATCAGATTTGCATTTAATGATGAATCTGAACAGTACTAATCATTAATTGCATTAAATTGAGCTTATTGTGTCAAGCAGCAGTGCGCTGGTGAGGGGTGAGATTCGATTCTACCCCCCCCCCCCTCCCCACCACCACCACCACCACCTGTACAGCGGCATTCCAAGCTGTAGATAGAATCTTCTAGAGAAACATTTACCCTTGATAGGATTTTCTATCCTCACTTAGCCCGTTTTGTCCCCCACTAAAAACTTCCTCTAAAACCATTGTGTTAAATAGTTCAAGCAGATCGTTGGGATGGTTTCGGAGGACATTTATTAGCTAACAACATTGGTAGGCCTAATGTTTGTCATCACGAACAATGTTTGTTCGCAATTTAGTTTTTTATATCGGTTGTCATCAATAGAATAGGCACTTGAGGAGCGGCCTCCCTATCAAATAGGCATTTAATTATCAATCTGAACAAACCATTAATTGCATTTAATTGACTTTATTATGTCAAGCAGCAGTGCGACGGTCTAGGGAGAGATTTGATTCTACCCCCAACCACCACCACCACCACCACCTGTACAGCGGCATTCCAAGCCGTACATAGAATCTTCTAGAGAAACATTTACCCTTGATAGGATATTCTATATTACTTAGGCCGTTTGTTCACCCGCTAAAAACTTTTTCTAAAACTATTGTGTTGAATAGTTCAAGCAGCTCGTTTGGATGGTTTTGGAGGACATTTATTAGCTAACAACATTGGTAGGCCTATCGTTGACATCGCAAACAATGTTTGTTCTAAATTTAGTTTTGAATATCGGTTGTCATAAATAAAATAGGCACTTGAGGAGCGGCCTTGCTATCATTGGCATTTAATGATCAATCTGAACAGTTAATACTAATCATTAATTGCACTTAATTGAGCTTATTGTGTCAAGCAGCAGTGCGCTGGTGAGGGGTGAGATTCGATTCTACCCCCTCTCCCCACCACCACCACCACCACCACCTGTACAGCGGCATTCCAAGCCGTACATAGAATCTTCTAGAGAAACATTTACCCTTGATAGGATTTTCTATCCTCACTTAGGCCGTTTTGTCCCCCACTAAAAACTTCCTCTAAAACCATTGTGTTAAATAGTTCAAGCAGATCGTTGGGATGGTTTCGGAGGACATTTATTAGCTAACAACATTGGTAGGCCTAATGTTTGTCATCACGAACAATGTTTGTTCTCAATTTAGTTTTTTATATCGGTTGTCATCAATAGAATTGGCACTTGAGGAGCGGCCTCCCTATCAAATAGGCATTTAATTATCAATCTGAACAAACCATTAATTGCATTTAATTGACTTTATTATGTCAAGCAGCAGTGCGACGGTCTAGGGAGAGATTTGATTCTACCCCCAACCACCACCACCACCACCACCTGTACAGCGGCATTCCAAGCCGTACATAGAATCTTCTAGAGAAACATTTACCCTTGATAGGATATTCTATATTACTTAGGCCGTTTGTTCACCCGCTAAAAACTTTTTTCTAAAACTATTGTGTTGAATAGTTCAAGCAGCTCGTTTGGATGGTTTTGGAGGACATTTATTAGCTAACAACATTGGTAGGCCTATCGTTGACATCGCAAACAATGTTTGTTCTAAATTTAGTTTTGAATATCGGTTGTCATAAATAAAATAGGCACTTGAGGAGCGGCCTTGCTATCATTGGCATTTAATGATCAATCTGAACAGTTAATACTAATCATTAATTGCACTTAATTGAGCTTATTGTGTCAAGCAGCAGTGCGCTGGTGAGGGGTGAGATTCGATTCTACCCCCTCTCCCCACCACCACCACCACCACCACCTGTACAGCGGCATTCCAAGCCGTACATAGAATCTTCTAGAGAAACATTTACCCTTGATAGGATTTTCTATCCTCACTTAGGCCGTTTTGTCCCCCACTAAAAACTTCCTCTAAAACCATTGTGTTAAATAGTTCAAGCAGATCGTTGGGATGGTTTCGGAGGACATTTATTAGCTAACAACATTGGTAGGCCTAATGTTTGTCATCACGAACAATGTTTGTTCTCAATTTAGTTTTTTATATCGGTTGTCATCAATAGAATAGGCACTTGAGGAGCGGCCTCCCTATCAAATAGGCATTTAATTATCAATCTGAACAAACCATTAATTGCATTTAATTGAGCTTATTGTGTCAAGCAGCAGTGCACCGGTCTGGGGAGATATTCGATTCTTCGCACCCCCCCCCGACCACCTGTACAGCGGCATTCCAAGCCGTACTTAGAATCTTCTAGAGAAACATTTACCCTTGATAGGATTTTCTATCCACACTTAGGCCGTTTTGTTCCCAGCTAAAAACTTCCTCTAAAACCAAATTTGTTCCTAAATTTCAAAGACACTTTCAAATTTGGAAGTACTTTAGTGTACCACTAAGTATGTTTTGTTTCAGTTTTGAAGAAAAAAGAAAGACATACGTTTCCGCTCAACCTGCCGCATTGACCAGCGTGCGGAATGCTGCATGTCTAGTAAAAATTAATTTGACAACGTCATGACAACGTAAATATCACATATGCAAATTTGTAGATTGGGCTTAGAAGTTGTACAATACATACAAACAATTTCACGAAATTTGCCAAATTTATGAACTAGGTGTACTGGTTTCTTCTGTACTTGTCTAAACTAACAGAGGAAAATATGGATAAATATAATTCAGTAACTAAACATGTAATTTTAGTTCAGAAATATTAATTAAATGGAAACAATTACAAAAATATATACCCCCGTGATTGCAAAAGTCAGGAAATTGGTCTGTATATATAGTACATGCTGTACGATGTATAGTATACAGGTACAGTGAAGTCCGGTTACGACAACGCGTAGTAGGGACCTACCTTGGTAAGTTTGTAAAAGTAATTCATTGATCATGTTGACATATCACTTAACAAAATTATTCATGAAATTATTGTATAGTTAATCGATATAGCAATAAATAAGATAGGGCTGACGTTGTGACAACGTTCACAGTACTGAAAAAAAAATACATTGTTGTAACATTCTTTTTAATTGATTATTTACAACATTGCAACGTTGTGTATACGTGCCAACAACGTCGTTGTTTCGTTGCATCATTACGTTCTAAAGACGTACAGGGGAGTCGACAAAGATTCGTTGCTACAACGTTACTTAGATAACTATATAACAACCAAACAAACACGCTCTGAGAACGTTGTTGCAACGTTAAATATAAGTTGTAATAAGGTCACTGGAAACGTGTCTTAAACGTACCAACAACGTGGTTGTTACGTTGCGTCATTACGTACGGAAGACGTATAGGGGAGTCGACAAAGTTCCGTAGCTACAACGTTATATTAATAACGTTACTTACACCAAAGTCTGACTTCATTACAACGTTGAGAAAACGTCAAACTGTTAGCTGGGAGGACACTTGGTGTTTAGATATTAAACATTATATGTTTAGACATTAAACATTAGAAGTTTAGATTAAGACATTACATTTAAAAAAATTAAACATTAAAACGTCGAATATCTACACATCTAATGTTTAATCGCTAAACGTATAATGCACTAGACGTTCAGCTATTAAACATTTGATGTTTAGATTTGAAACATATGTTGGCTTTTTGATGTTTAGATATTAAACACTAACAAATAAAGCACATAGACCAATGATTAACTTTTTCTTTGTATGCTTAGCACAACACAAAAGATTTGAAACATTGCATGGCAGGAACACAATCTAGTGAGGTTTGTGGTAACACCATGTACAAAGAGTTGGAAAAAAAGAGACTGGTTAACAACTCATGGTGTTACTGCAAACCTCTAAACAATGTTAATGCATGTAAATTTAACAGTAAGAATAACCTTTGTTAAAATAACTTTAGATTTTCTTTAAACAGTTTGTATTCTTAATTACATTCTCATATCATTCCTCGTAACAGTTATTGCCATTATTATAATAACTTAATTTCATTACAATTTGTAAAAAAATTGCATTACATTAAGTATCACTGGAAATCAAGACTTGATATCATTTGCATACTTATATTTAAATTATCAAATACATACCCCCCCCCCCCCAATTACATACTCTTTGTATGACTGTTAAATTATTGAAAACCTTGGGCAGCCTCTTAGTTGATAATCTTAGGTGAAATTCTCATATCATCTCAATCGATTGGATTGACAATGCCCGCAATTTGCCAATTTCAAACAACTTTTTCTTTTACTGATTGCCAGTTTCATGGATGTGTTGATCTAAGATGTGTACTGTTAGAAAAATGTATAAAATAGCCTATGAAATAGCATTTTCATTACTACTTGAAATAACCCTATAATTATTCTGAAAACAAATAATTTATTGCCGAATTTGGGGGTGTTTTTACCTTTTTTTTTAATTTTTGTTTATTCAGGGGAAAAATATTGTGAATAATTATGAGCAAATAATATGATGTCATCGAAGGCAAAACTGCAACATCATGGTTCATTTGTACACAAACAAAAATACAGACTTTTTGCTTTTCAAATGGCACCTCAAAATATGTAATGACAAGTCTAAACACTCATCATCAATAAGACAACCAAATATTGGTGGAGTTTCCAAAGAAAAAAATGTCTGTAATTGATTGTGCACAAACCATCATATTGTACCTTTGCCTTAGATCACATCACACATTTTGTTCATAAATATTCAAAATCAGAACAAAAAGTGAACACCACCAATGGCAATGAAAAGGTGCAAATATTTGTCATAATAAATACAAAGTTGTTTCAGGAATTAAATATTCCTATTTCATAGGCCCTTTAAAACCCTCGGAGAAGCAACGTGGTGAAAAAATTCTCCACATATTCCAAATATGGTCATTTTTGTTTTTTCAATGGGCCAAAAAAGCCACGATTGTTTGTATTCGACACCCCTCGCATACACCACAAGCCTGTAGACTCCCATTGGCCAGGCTATAACCACTGCCGAGTAAGAATTATTGAATGACAGCAGTCCCAAGGGACAGCTATGCCCTTGGGAATTGTAACTTGATATCTTAGTGAGCCAACTCCTTGTGCCATTATCTCTTTGTGTCAACCCTGTGCCGCCCAGAGCTAAAACAGGTCGTAAATAACACACACTGCTGGCCCAGACAAAAGCCCTGTGGAGATTAAAATTGCTTTGGGCTTGCAGGAGGGGGTCATTGACCTAAAAAACTGGGTGGTGAAAAAATTCTCCACCTGGATCCACCGCGTTTTACAGAAGGGCCCGCTGCTCCGAGGGTTAATGTACTGAAGTTTGTGGTAACACCATGTGTAGACTAGAACAGATTTGTAAAAAGAGCTCTATTTAAGGAGTTAACTGCAAGCTCAAAACGCAAAGCCCTAACAGCGCAGAGTCAGGTGCCTGCTTAAAGGTCCGGAAAAAGTTCTAGATTAACCGTTGTGCAATTTCAGGCAAAATCTGACCACTGTAACTACATGTATTTGTTTTAAAGCAAATAATCATTTTTTAATCAACAAATTAAAATAAAATAAAAAATAAAATAAAAACATAAAAAATAAAAACTAGAAATGTTGTCTGTCCCCACTTTGGACAGAACAACTGGCTTTTCCACATGATCACATGTAAAGTGTTCATTTTGCTGACTTGAAATGTGGTTGTGGTGAGCAAATGTGACAAAAAGAGGTCACATAATGTGCCACAAAGAAAGACCTTCCCAAACCTTGTCATTCTGTGAAAGAACCATGTTCCTACCACTTTTAAATATGGTGCTACTTCCGGTTTGACCGGAAGTAGAGGTCACAGAGGTCACGCAATATGTCACGAAGAAAGACTTTCTCTAAATATGTCATTTGGCAAAAGAATCAAGTTTATATCTTTAATAGTTGATTTTTTTTATTTTTAAATATTTAAATTATTATTTTATCATAAATTGCTCGTAATTTGACACCTGATGACGTCATCATGACATATGACATTTAGGACCGAGTTTAGTACATGTCTTAAGTCTCTACAAAGTTTCATCAAAATCGATGTTTGTGTTCTGCCCAAAGTGGATGGTAAAAAATACATGTACAAAGTCTATGGGATTTTAAGGAGAAGAACAACAAGAAGAAAAGAAAAAAAATATATCAGAACAACAACAATGGCTTTTCCGCACACATGTGGAGAAGCCAAAAACGTTTGTTTTTAATTTCTATTTTTTTTTTGTTCACATAGGGTTTATGAAAAATCTGGTTATCCGGAAAAATCTCACCCCTGCAATATTAACCTAATTTGGGGGTGCTGAATCCAAAAGTGGTGAAAAAGCATTTTGGTGTCAATTAATTAAATTCAACAAAATTGTTCAAATTTATGTTAAAACTTCAAAAATGTACAAGACCTTTTGAAAGGTGACTTGTCCTTAAAAGCATGTGAAGTTGGAGAAACCCAAGTATTTGATACTGTATGGGATAGGTTAAGTCCCACGCATAATAGGCCTGTAGCAGTGAAAATACCATGGTCCTGGTGTCTTTGACGTCCTTCAGCTGTATGATGTTCCCATCAAATAGAATGAAACCATTTGTCTGATGGTCCATGTCATCATCTTGCCTGATGATTACAAGTCTGGGCGCCTCACCTTTCAATGACTTGGGGACAAGTATAAATTCAATAATACCTGAAAACTTAACTACTGTAACAAACAGTGTTGGGGTCTTTACTATAGGAGTACATAATTATGTGTGATCAAATCTTGCAGTAGACTTAATTTACACAAGCTCCTTTGTACAAAGGGTATTTAACTATGATTTCCCTAATGCAAATGGATGACAGTGGAGCTTCCCTAATTAGGAGGCCAAGTTCAACATTTTAACGGTCATACAAAGAGTATGATGGGGAGGGGGGGGGGCATTTACGACTTTGAAGGTTTGTGAAATGTTGATATTAAATAGTTTGCATCAATTTCATGTTTAAAGGTACTACCCTGGGGGCGGTCTTCAAAAGTAGTACTCTCTTTAGGACCTGTAAAATGTTAAAAACTTTAGACAGCCCCCTTATCTAAAAGATTTGGAATGTGAGAAAGAGAACGGACAGAAAAAAAGTATCTTAGGTTTAATAACAATTAAAACTTAAAAACTACGTGGCCAATGAGGGCACTTTTGAGATCACATAAATAGCAATAGTGGCTCCTTGTATTTGCACAAATCCAGCAGTGATGCAAGTGGAGTCTGATGACCTGAGTCCTAATAGCATCACTTACAATGGGCCGTATTTTTGACTGCATGAAGGCGCTCTCAAAGAATATTTGTATCACTTCCGGGGGTATAACTTAGGCAATTACCATCTGCTCAGCTAGCTGTGTACAGTTTTAACATATGCGTTCTGTCACTTCTGTGCGCGATAGTTTCTAGTTGCTTTTAGAGTCTAAGGTGGATTAATAACGGCTCCTTTAAATAAATAAAGAGCCCTGCATCCAATCTTACAATATCAGGACTGGCAATTAAGCGTGGCTCATCCTTTCCTCTTTATAGAAATAAGTGTTCTCCGCAAACAAAAACTGCTTCAAATACTTCTTCCAGAAGGACTGAAACACATAACTACCAGACATCATATCCATCACGGATAATAAGACCTTTAAAGGAACTGTTATTAATCCACCTTAGATTCTAGAAGCAACTAGAAACTAGCGCGCACAGTAGTGACAGAACGCCGAAGTTAAAACTGTACACAGCCAGCTGAGCAGACAATAATCGCTTCAGTTATATCCCCGGAAGTGATAAAAATGTTTTTGAGAGCGCCCTCACGCGGTCAAAAATACGGAGCATTAGAGTGAGTTTAATTTCCTTTACGACATCAATCAACATGTATAGCCACCCACCTCTTCCACTGCTACTGCCGGGTTAATATTTGGTACCCTCTTTGTAACTGAAATATGCTTTTCAGCATATTTCAGCAAATCTAGTTCAGTTGTATCCTACAAGTAAAAGGAAATACTAAACGCTATTATTGGAAGCCAAGGAGCAGTGGACCAAATGTAACACTAAATAATGTATTTGATGTCACTGGGTTAATTGGCCGAACGAGTCCACGGCAAAGAATGTAGCATAAAAGACACTTGACCTAATTCTTGTTTAAAGTTTTTTTTAGTAGGTTTTATCAAATAGATCAAGGGAGGAATAAGGTACATCCTCCATTCTTACAGAGATCCTTTGGTGAAGCAAGGGAGTCATCTGCAGTATTATGCTAAAACAGTGCTAACACTATTAGTAACTGACAAGGCATGCTTGGCTAGTGAGTGACATTATCAGTGGGATTGTTTGTAAAAGAAATTAGGCTCCAATCAAATGGTCTTACGGACATGTGAACAGTTTTTTGGAGGATGTAATAGACCCAGGTTATACCGCTCGGCTGGACAACTGTTGGTCTACATATTGGCTTATAGAGGTTATCATTCTTTATGCCAATGTCTCAATATATTTTTTTTGTCACAAAATCAACACAAAGTTCATTTAAACTTAAGCGTCATTTTAGTATGTTTTAATAAGGGGGTAAAAGTGTGTTGTGTTGTCTTTACCACAGGATCAACCAATGGTGGCCAGCGATAGGCTGTATGCACGTGTATACACCATACACCTGATGACAATCACATCCAGACATGATGGCAAATCTTTCAAAACCTGTTTGCTCGTGTAATTGTATTTTGTTTTATCCCTCTCAGCCTGAAGATCAGGAAATGTATCTTTAATATCCACCTTCACTCTATAGATGGTACGTGTAAAAAAAATACTGATTTCATTAGCTGCCTGGAACATACCTGTAAATTATCATGCTTGGAACACTCTGCCAGGCTTTGCATGAGATTGGTCCAGTTTTGTCTGATGACTGAATCTGTTGCTGCCGGTTGCCTCAAGTAGAACTCCTTCTTCATCTGAAATTTATAAATACCTCAGTTAGTTTAGGCAATTTGATTGGTTGAAACCCCGTCATGTGGGTTAATTATTTTTATTAGCAGATAATCAACAACTTTCCTGGTATTAACTTTGGGAATAATGCCACAGGGCATTATCATGGCATTATCTCGAAAAATTTGAATTTCATGCTGTGATGCGCTATAGCAAAATGTTGCAATAATTGTTTACACAGCCAGATTTCAGTTTTGTGTTGGGCTGGCTAATGGCTTCAGAATGATCAGGCTTGTGCAGTAATGAAAAACATGCATGCCTGACTAGAATACACAGCCTTGGAATCGTTAGATCCTAAATGTCCGAAAGGCAACCGTTACAGAAAACTTGTTTTGGAGGCAACCAACTGCACTGCTTGTAAAAGGAACACTTTGATTTAGTAACAAATGACACTTTTTTGACAAAGTCTTACTATCCCACGAAACTCATGCACAAATTGAAATGTGAATGTCTTTCCTTCTTGGAAATCGCCTAGAACTGGTTGCCTGTATTGTCTTGAGTGACATGACCCTAACATGATTCCTTTTATATTAAAATGCGTTACTTACAAACTTTTCTTCAAGCTGAAATGGATGAATCTTGAATGGCTTCTCCGCCTTCCTCAGATGGAATGTTCTTTTTTGGAAGTTAGCAACACGTGCTTTGTCCGGGTTTGAGTCGTTTGTTTCCTTCATGAATTGACCAAGCACCTCCTGGGAATTGTCTTCATTGTCAAAAAAAAGTAAAAAACAACAAAATTTATGCATATGAGTGACGCCTAGTGTGCCAAAGCAGACATGACAAGTTTGTAATATTTCACTAAAATCAAACAGAAAATTTCTTTGTTAAGGACCGAGCCCCAACACCTTCCCATTCATTGACTTTCATAAGAAGCCAGCCCCCCCCCCAAAAAAAAAAAAAAAAAAAAAAATAAATAAAAAATAAAATAAAATAAAATAAATAAATAAATAAATAAATAAATAAATAAATAAATAAAAATAAAAAATAAAATAAAATAAAATAAAATAAAAACAATAAATAAAAAAATAATAACAAAAAAATCCTGGGTGACTGTAGATTTGATAATGACCAGTATTGCTATAAAATATTTTTCGATTGAATCAAATTTATCATAGGCAAACATGAACTTTGGGTACATGTGGTTTGACTAATCTTTTGAATGACAATTCGAAAGAAACTGACTCTATTAAGTGCAAATTGCAGGCCTTGATCTTAACCTTGATGCCCTGTCGGGTCGACCAGGTGCCCCTTCTGATAAATTACACTGTCACTACAAACTTGGCCAGGATGCCCTTTGTGAGAGATGTACAATTTCTGATATTGATGATAAATTAAATACCCAAAATATTTATGATTATCCAGAATGGATGTTATAAGCATGGGCAATATTTTATTATTTTGGGAAACAGTTGGAATGTCATGAACCAAGTTGCATCCATTATTTGTAGGAGAATTAATACTTACCTTCAAAGCAGTAATTGGCAGATACAACTGCAGTTCTCTTTGCCGGCGGGGCTCCCTCTTGCTTTCTTTTTCTGTTCCACCTTATGTTTCTTATATTCTGTGATAGTCTCTTCGCAAAGTGATTCTGTTATAAAGGAAGTAATTGGAATTCACTAATTCATATTTATTATAAGCATCATATTACACAATCTGCTCAGCCTCCTAAGTTAAAAAAAAAATATGGCCATCACTGATCTACGCCGTTCATTTAATAACTAAATTATCAATGTGCTTTGTGATCTTATGTTCAGGTTGATCTATTTTATTACTGGCAATATATTAAATCAATCTCTAGAGAATAACATCAGGGCGGACTAACGCATGTCGCTAGTCACTTGCTTGGTGCCCTTATGAAATGTTCCAACTCATGAGACCCTGAATCAAATATCACAGGCCTAAATTAATATATTTACATTCTGGGAGGTTTTCTATTTTTGTCAATTTGTGTTCAATAGTTAGAAAATTAAGGTTTTGTTCACATCTTATATTAATCAAACTCACTTCCGAAATGCTAATAATTTCCAAGCAGCACACATCCATTGTTAACCCTCCTACTCTCAGTGACTCTTGGCAACATTTTCCGGTGAGTTGACCAACCATTTGAAACCAAATGTGCACAGAACTAACTGTGTACTGTGTACTGGGTACATGCATTCCCTCATGGTATCATATTGCAGGCTGGCATAGTTTATCTATCATTCAAAACCACAGTGAATGGTATTGAATGGTCAGACAGCAACATGGTTAATTAATAGATAAATAAAATCAACCAGCAACAAACAACAAATAAAAATTATGTTATATTACCCATGGACTTTTGCCATTTTCCTTGAATTGAATGCAAGGCCATCGCTCACATACCAGCCTCCCCACTTTATCATAGTCTGCAGAATGTTTCATATTATGATGTCTTAATATGAAATAAGACGTCTCGGAAATGAACACATCCCAGTCGGGAAGAATGTTACCGCTTTCCAAACTGCCTTCGACACGGTTGGAGTATTTGGACCATTTGTCGCGTGTGGTGAACAGGCCCTGCCTGTTTTTTCCTGTTAAAAAAAATTATGTAACATTATTGAATCACATGATTTGTGACTGTCAATCATACACGTCATGATGTGCACTGTTGTAAGGGGCTGTCCACAGATTTTCAACATTTTACAGGTCATACAGAGAATTACTTTTGCAGCCCCCCTCCCTCCCCCAAAGTAATACCATTCAACATTCTTCCTTTCAAAATTGATGCACACATTTTAATATCAACATTTTATAAACATTCAAAGTCGTACCCCCACCCCCCCCCATCATACTCTTTTGACAGCTGTGCTGCAAATGGCTCATGGGTGTCCCCCTGTTTGTCTTAAGTCAAGCTAAATTAGTCATGAAAGTGTATGATTTGATGGCATGATCGAGTTTGGTCCCATTGTAGAACATACTGCATGCCTACTGCATGCCTACGTGCTGCACACTTCTGTTGTGCCTCAGGTTTTTTGGAGCTTGACAAAATGTAATACAATTGACACTATAAATTTGACGTAGTATTAATTTGCCACATAGCCTCATCATTACCTATGAATGCACTTTGAACAGGTATGCAACGATGTGCAAAAACATTGACATATTTTGCACAATCCCCCCCCCCCGGTTTATTAGCATTTAAAACTATTATACAAAATGTTACCATGATCGATTCTACCTAAAGTCAAGACCGACAAGTCAAGTAAAGTCAAGATATGACTGAGGTAGTGCATCTTGGGGGTTACAGGTTTCTCTGGATACAGCCTTCTGAAAGCA
>JASTWB010000114.1:0-51227 GCA_032158295.1 Pycnopodia helianthoides
TGGTAAGAAAGAGGCCTACCCCCGCCAAAAAAAAAAAATGGGGCGGGGCCTCAAGACGGGCGCCAAAACCCTGCCGAAATAATGGCAAGAAAAAAATTTTTTTGGGGGACCCCCCAACCCGAACTAAGCTGCTGGGACCCCCAAAGACCATAATTACCTTGGTAGCCCCCCCAAATTTCCAAATTTTTTGGTCCCTTTTTGGCATTCCACACCGAAATCAAGGCAGCGGGGGTTATACAAAGTCCTCCGAAAAAATTGCCAACTTAAATTCTTGGACTCGAGCGAACCCCAAGGTTGCACTTTTAAAAACACCCCCACATCAATGCCCCATTTTTTTCAACTTACACCTTGGATAGCCCCACAGGGGCTTCTTCAGGTCCAAAAAGCCGGGTGAACGAATTTTTTTAAGGACGCCCGTGGTAAGTAGTGGCCAAAACCCCCGCCAAAAACAAAAAGTGACGGGGCCCCAAGACGGCGCGCCCCCCTCTGCCGAAGTAATGGCAAGAAATTTAAATTTGTTGGGGGAGACCCTAACTCATGAAACTAAGCATCTAGAGAGAAAAATTTGACCAAATTTACCTTGGTAGTCCTCCCGAAAAACGACTTTTGTGGTCCCTTTTTGGCTATCCACACCGGGAAAAAACAGGCAAAAGGGGGGGACTACAAAATCTCCCAAAGTTGCCACGAGCTGCAACACAAGGTATGCACATTAAAATCACCCCTACATCAATGCCCGATTTTTTCAAGCTTACACCCTCGGATAGCCCCACATGAGGGCTCTCTTCAGGTCCAAACGCCGTGGCTGAACGAATTTTGTAAGCGACGCCAGTGGCTAAGATAGTAGGCCTACCCCACGCCAAAAACAAAAGTGACGGGGCCTCAAGACGGCGCGACACCTCGTGCCGAAGTAATGGCAAGAAATAAGTTTAGTTGGGGGAGACCCTAACTCATGAACTAAGCATGATAGAGACAAAATTGGCAACATATCTACTTTGGATAGTCACTCGTCCGAAAATCCGACTTTTGTGGTGCCTTTTCTGGCATCTCCAGACCGGAAATCACAGACAAGCAGGGGGTACTACAAAGTCCTCGCGAAAGCTTGCCAACTTGAATTCTTTGACTCCGAGCTGCAACACAAGGTAAGCACGTTAAATCACCCCCCACATCAATGCCCGATTTTTTCAAGCTTACACCCTTGGATAGTCCCACACGAGGGCTCTCTTCAGGTCCAAACCGCGAGGCTGAACGAATTTGTAAGCGACGCCAGTGGCTAAGATAGTAGGCCAACCCACGCCAAATCAAAAGTGAGGGGCCTCAAGACGGCGCGCCACCTCGTGCCGAAGTAATGGCAAGAAATAAGTTTAGTTGGGGGAGACCCTAACTCATGAACTAAGCATGCTAGAGAGACAAAATTTGCACCATAATCTACCTTGGATAGTCATCGTCCGAAAATCCGACTTTTGTGGTCCTTTTCTGGCATATCCACACCGGAAATCACAGGCAAGCGGGGGTACTACAAAGTCCTCGCGAAAGCTTGCCAACTTGAATGCTTGGACTCCGAGCTGCAACACAAGGTTAGCACGTTAAAATCACCCCCACATCAATGCCCGATTTTTTCAAGCTTACACCCTTGGATAGCCCCACACGAGGCTCTCTTCAGGTCCAAACGCCGTGGCTGAACGAAATTTGTAAGCGACGCCAGTGGCTAAGATAGTAGGCCTACCCCACGCCAAAATCGAAAAGTGACGGGGCCTCAAGACGATGCGCCACCTCAGGCCGAAGTAATGGCAAGAAATAAGTTTAGTTGGGGGAGACCCTAACTCATGAACTAAGCATGCTAGAGAGACAAAATTTGCACCATAATTACTTGGATAGTCACTCGTCCGAAAATTCGACTTTTGTGGTCCCTTTTCTGGCATCTGCAGACCTGAAATCACAGGCGAGCGGGGGGTACTACAAAGTCCTCAAGAAAGCTTGCCAACTTGAATTCTTGGACTCCGAGCTGCAACACAAGGTATGCACGTTAAAATCCCCCACATCAATGCCCAATTTTGTCAAGCTTACACCCTTGGATATCCCCACACGAGGGCTCTCTTCAGGTCCGAACGCCGTGGCTGAACGACTTTGTAAGCGACGCCAGTGGCTAGATTAGTAGGCCTACCCCACGCCAAAATCTAAAAGTGACGGGGCCTCAAGACGGCGCACCACCTCGTGCTGAAGTAATGGCAAGAAATAAGTCCTCATGTGGTCTCTTTTCTGGCATCTCCAGACTGAAATCACAGGCAAGCGGGGGTATTTACAAAGTCTTGCGAAAGCTTGCCAACTTGAATTCTGGACTACGAGCTGCAACACAAGGTATGCACATTAAAATCACCCCTACATTCAATGCCCGATTTTTTCAAGCTTACACCTTGGATTAGCCCCACATGAGGGCTCTCTTCGGTCCAAACGCCGTGGCTGAACGAATTTGTAAGCGATGCCTGTGGCTAAGATAGTAGGCCTACCCACGCCAAAAACGAAAAGTGGGCGGGGCCTCAAGACGATGCGCCACCTCAGGCCGAAGTAATGGCAAAAAATAAGTTTAGTTGGGGGAGACCCTAACTCATGAACTAAGCATGCTAGAGAGACAAAATTTGCACCATAATCTACCTTGGATAGTCACTCGTCCGAAAATCCGACTTTTGTGGTCCCTTTTTGGCATCTGCAAAACCTGAATCACAGGCGAGCGGGGCTACTACAAAGTCCTCAAGAAAGCTTGCCAACTTGAATTCTTGGACTCCGAGCTGCAACACAAGGTATGCACGTTAAAATCACCCCCACATCAATGCCCAATTTTTTCAAGCTTACACCCTTGGATATCCCACACGAGGGGTCTCTTCAGGTCCGAACGCGTGGCTGAACGACCTTTGTAAGCGACGCCAGTGGCTAAGATAGTAGGCTACCCCACGCCAAAATCTAAAAGTGACGGGGCCTCAAGGACGGCGCGCCACCTCGTGCTGAAGTAATGGCAAGAAATAAGTCCTCATGTGGTCTCTTTTCTGGCATCTCCAGACTGGAAATCACAGGCAGCGGGGGGTATACAAAGTCCTTGCGAAAGCTTGCCAACTTGAATTCTTGGACTACGAGCTGCAACACAAGGTATGACATTAAAATCACCCCTACATCAATGCCGATTTTTTCAAGCTTACAAAACCCCCCTTTTTTGGATAGCCCCACATGAGGGCTCTCCTTCCAGGTCCAAACGCCGTGGCTGAACGAATTTTGTATGCGATGCCAGTGGCTTAAGATAGTAGGCCTACCCCACGCCAAAAAACAAAAAGTGACGGGGCCTCAAAGACGGCGCGCCACCTGTGCCGAAGTAATGGCAAGAATAGTTTATTTGGGGGAGACCTAACTCATGAACTAAGCATGCTAGAGAGACAACATTTGCACCAAATCTACCTTGGATAGTCACTCCTCCGAAATTCCGACTTTGATGGCCCTTTTCAGGCATATCACACCGGAAATCACAGTCGAGCAGGGGGTACTACAAAGTTCCTCTCACGAAAAGCTTGCAACTTGAATTCTTGGACTCCGTGCTGCAACACTAGGTATGCACATTAAATTCACCCCCACTATTCAATGCCCGATTTTTTCAAGCTTACACCCTTGGATAGCCCCACACGAGGGGACTTCTCTTCAGGTCAAACACAGGAATAAACGAATTTTGTAATGCGACGCAGTGGCTAAGATAGTAGGCCCTACCCCAAGCCAAAATCAATAAGTGAACGGCGCCTCAAGATTGCGTGCCACCTTGTGCCGGCAGTAATGGCAAGAAATAAGTTTAGTTGGGGGAGACCTAAACTCATGAACTAAGCATGATAGAGAGACAAAATTTGCACCATAATCTACCTTGGATAGTCACTCGTCCGAAATTCCGACCTTTGGTGTCCCTTTTCTGGCATCTCCAGACTGGAAATCACAGGGCGAGCGGGGTTATACAAATTCTCAGAAAGTTGGTGACTTGGAATATTGGACTCCGAGCTGGAACACAAGGTATGCACGTTAAATATACCCCCCCTCCAAAATCCCTATTATATCATCTTCCCCCCAATTAACTCCCCCACCACTATTCTCTTACATTCCAAATATCGTGCATACCTCCAAAAATACCACTCCTCAATATTCACATCAATACTTCACCCCCCCTCCCCCCCCCCCTATCCTTTTCCACCCTCCTTCTATCCCCAAATATCCTACACATTCAATCCCAAATATACTAATTTTTCTTCCCACCCACCATCACCCTTCATCACTCTCTCCCCACCCAAATCCCACCACACCTAATTCACTAACCCCCCCCCCCACTACCCTCCACCACCCAAAAATATTACATTAGATTCCTTTCACTCCATCCCCCACACTCACACGCTCTCACACCTGTGTTGTGATAGACTGTTAGAATATATTGTAAATACGCACGCTCTCACAACCCCCCTACCCATCCCTCCCTCAATCCCCAATCCAACAATTCTACTCTATCAAACCCACTAGCATCCCATCCCAACACTGCAAACCTACGTACTACCACCCCATCCCCTAAAAAACCCTCACCCACTCGCATGTCCACCCATCTCCTCGATGAACGTTGTGTGACCTCTTCTGATGTTGTATGCCCCCTCTACCTATCTTATCTCCATCAACCGATAAATCTCACAAGACATGTGTCCTGACCGCTCTTACACACAGTCAGATCTAGTCTTTATCTGGTCCTCTTCACATCTCACCACGCACATATATCATGCTCCTCCACTGCAGTCTTGAGTTCACTCACCTTCTCCGTTGTCTGCCCCTGATCACCACACACTGCAATATCCTAGCAACCACCTTGTGCGTCCCAAACCTAGTGTGTAAATTTCTGTTATCCGCATAAGCCTCACTGATCCTATCATCGACATCTCCACAGAGCCTGTACTGTATAGATCCACACCTACTATATCCATACATCCCTCTAATACGTCCCAATGTGTGCATCGCTATACGCATCAGACTGCCTCGCCTCTATCTGGTCACCAGTGATAGTTAATTCACTCCCAATGAACATTACAATACCCCTATCCTCTCTCACCTCCAAAATCCCACACCCATAGTGTAGTGTCAATTGCGCGCTGTATGCCCTCACCTCATCATCCTCACTCGTTCCAGTCACACATCCTCAACCTTGAAGTACACAGCCCCCCTGACTACTATCTACTATGCGTAACTCTCCTCAGTCGAGCTTGTCCCCCTATCCTGTTCTATACACTGCCACACACACCCTCACTCTCACTCATATCACCTACCCACTCCCAACACACACCCCCATTACACCCATCATCCATCTTATCATCTTCCCTCTCAGTGTGCACTACTTAACTACCATTACATGTCTCACCACTATACCATTTGCTCGTGACACACTCACCCGAAGCAGTGTACACTGACTCTAATCGGATTCATCCCATGTGCTTGTGTTCACTCACCCCCACCTGTATCTCTACAGACTACTTGTGTCTTCCGTGTTCGCGACCATACATCACTTCCATGTTATCTCCAAGTGCTCAGTCCTACAACGTCTCACTCTGTGTGCCATGTTACACCTACAGAGTGCACTGATCTCCCCAATGTGTCCCTGTATAGACACTAAGGCCCACACTGACCACAGTTCAATCGTAACATGTGAGTTGTCTGCCTATGCCTTCCCAGCCTCACCTCCTGCTCCCACCTATATGCCTCCATCTACTACTACTCTGCCACCACATGAATTTCCCAGCACATAAACTATTACGCTGAGAGAGAGTCAATCCAACCTCATACATAGTATCTTTGAACGCGCCAGAGATCTCGCTCTCCTCTATCGTCGATTCTTGTGTAACATCCACTAACTACCTTTGTCAGAGTGCTAGTACATGTTACCACTCATCTGATTATACTCTCATGTTCGCTCTTCTGTAGTCCCCACATCTCCACGCGTAGCCCTACCTGATATCGTGTGTTCAGTGTGTGTTGTGCATGATCATGCATGTGTTCCTACTAGTCCGCATCTATTCCACAATGTATACATCCCTAACTGCTCTCAATGAACTCCATCACCCATTCGCGTCAAACTAAGAACTCTCTGAATCATACAGTCCTCCACCCATGATGTGTGTGTGCCATAGTGATTCCCAACCTCATGTCTGTGGTGCCACAGTACCGCTACTGGATCTCACCACTGTACATAGTGTGACAGTTCCTGCTGCAATCGCCCTGTTGTCTTGTTGCATACACACTGCGCTCGCGTGACTGTGTGTGTCTCTCGTCCATCCCCGTTAGACGCTCTCTGCATAAATAACCTCCTCCACCCTAGACTCTCTCCCACTATCCACTATACTGAGTGTGTCGTCAGAGCTATCTACTCTCTCTCCTTGAGATCTATCACTCACACTTATGTATAACTTCTCTCATCCTGTATCGTGTGCCCCTCCCCACCTGACACGCACAATTGTAATTATTCGATCACTACCCCACCCCACGTATACCACCATCCCTAGTCATACGTATCGTGTACACTGCTGATCCCACACACTCTGTGAATGATCTCCCCCCTTTCCACTCCTAGACCCTCTCAGTGATGCCTACCTGTACTATACCTCTGCACCACCTGCTTCGTCTATCCCACCTCTCCAAGTCTAGTCGTAGAGACCCACGTAAGAAGTAGACAGTCCATCTACGCGTCCATGTCACCCACTGGTGTGTCTCAAACTCTCTGCACCGTCGCACTGCGTTTCCTTTGTACATACCATCAGATTATACTGCTCACACTGCTATCATCAATACTCACTCAATCATCCATATACAGTGTTGTGTGTGTGTCACTCCTCAGTGTCATGAATCTACCCACCCATGCCTTATACATCTCCCCCGTAATACCACCTCTCACGTCGTGCTTGTTGTCTATCTCACGTGCACGTCATTCCATGTGTAAATAAAGATCTATCACCCCTACCTCAGCTTAAGTGGTCTACAGTACTACCCCCATTGTGTGTGTGTCCTCACCCTCCCGTCACTACTGAAATAACTCGCTACACACCCCACGACCACGAGTGACAAAAAAGAGAACCACAAATGTGGTGTGTGTTCGTCTCTCAATCTCGGCTGAGATGCGTGATGTATGTTTCGGTTATGGGAATTCCTGCTCCTCTCGCTCAGTCCTCTTGAGATCTGGAGACACTCGCCTGACGCGATAATCGTAGTGTTTAAACCGTTATGCAGTTCTTGTGACGTGTCACTTATGATCCCACTGATGCCACGATATAATAAACACATTGTGTCCAAGTAATATGTTTCATTGGCTGTGTGTGAGCACTCTATCTCTCTCAAATTCATGTGAATGAGCGAGAGGAATCTGTAATGTCAATATTTGGTAATCCAATAGTACCTGACTGAGTCACATGTAGACTATCGTGGTAGAACTACGCATTCAGAATTGTGGAGGTATAGCGCATCTGTTTGTCGCTAATGTCCTCTCATATCTAGACACAGGAATAGTCACGCTAGTGTTTAAGCTGGTGTTGTCTCTGTGACTGACTACTCGCCTCTCATTGTCCTTCTGCGATAGAAGTTGCTTCGTAGAACTCAGCTGAGCAATCTCTTGTGCTACTTCCGTTTCGCGTCTGAATTCATCGTGAGACGTAGGATGATGGCGTGTTCAGTTGTGAATGAGAGATACACTCATATTCTCTCAATATTCGCTCTCTCACTCTCGAGTATGTCCTCTGGTTGTAGTTGCAGAAGTGTGAACTATGCGCTGTGAGTCTGTTGTGTGATGTGTGTGTCTGCAGGTCTGTGTATGTGTGTGTGTGTAGGTATCCTGTGTGTTGTGGTGTGATGCGTGTGTCGCTGTTGTGTTGATGGTTGTTAGTGTGCTACCTTTCACTCTAGATCTCTATTTTAAGTTGACGTAGAGATAACACTTAGTGTTTGGATCTTCGCTGGTGCTACGTCTAATAGATGGATAGTGTTACTTCACTGGCATCTAGTCGTAGTTTAGTGTGTCGCTCAGGTGAGATAAGTGATTAGTTGTGTGAGATGGTAAAAGATCTGTAGATCGTCAGGCAGAGAAGCTAGACGTAGAGAGGCGAGAGACGTTGATGCTACTCGCTAGATAGGATCGACCGGGAAGTGCGCTATCGTTCGCGAAGATGCGCCTGTGCGTGCCACTTTGCTGCATCTCATGAGCGGATACTTCGACTAGTGAGGCGACGCCGGTGTAAGCGCTATCTGTGTAAGCGCTAACCATCGTTCGTGGCGGGTGTTGTTGATGCTCTGTGTTCGAGTGACGTGTAAGATCATACAGAGACAACATGTGGTCAGGAGATTTGTTTTCTTTTTGTAGTAAGTTGTGATTTTCTGTAAACTGAAATGTTATTTGTTTTGTGTAGCTAACATGTGGTTTAAGTCTGTTTTGTATTTAAATAATTTTAGACATTCTAACCAAATTAATTTCATTGTGTATGTGTGTGTATTTATATATAAGTGTGACAATAAAAACATACTATACTCCTAAACACACACAAAACACACAATTATATCCCCATTCACATAATATTTACACACATATAACAATAATTTTCTTATTTTTAAAACTAACCACTAAATATAACACTACTCCCAATCAAATACTATAACTCTCAATGAAACACCCAACCCCAAACACCAACCTCATCACCAAATAATCTACACATCCTTTCATCTAAACTAGAGATATATCTCTCATGAGACAACTCCTCTTTTGTGTACAGTGCTGAAAATCTTAGCGACACTGTCCTCCTCAATATCCCCGCCTGAATCAGCGTAACCACGTTCAGAGTATTATATACAACCTACACCTCACAATACTCTGCTCCAAATTCTCCTTATATCAATATTCACTCTTTCACTCACCACACCAACTAGAGAGAGAGAGAGACTATTGATATGGATGAGATTATATATATGATATAGAACTCTCGCTGCGAGACTCTCTGCTCTCTCGCTCGCGCACCACTGTACCCACTGATACCTCACTGCCTGTCCAGTTCGCGACACCATTGTACGTGTCTACAGACAGCCTTGACTGCTGCCATGCGACCCAAGACTATAGCTTTCCTAAAGTTCCCGAGTGAAGTATAGATGTGTATATTTTTCTACGCACACTCCACTACCACTCAATCCGATTGTCAGTGTGTGCAAGATACATTGTCCAAAGATGGAGCGAACTATTGTAATGTGGCTACACAGTGTGAAGTGTAAGTCTGGCGCTGGTGCTAGTGTCTTCGTTCTAAGAGTGACCTGCTGCATATAGTCCTCTGTATGTGTGTAGATGTGTACTTATTAGCAGGTTCCTCAGTGTCCGCGATGTATGTACTCGCCACTAACTCTCACACGCGCCTGCTCTGAAGAGCCGCGAGTGTCCTCTTCACCAAGTCGCGTCGTTCTGATAGGTTGAACAGGACTCATCCTTGACGGCGCACGCGCATAGGAGAGATGAGTTGTATCTCGCGTACGTCGCAGCGTGCAACATATAGGTGTGTAGCCGTTAGTGCGTGATCGAACAGTTCCATCGCATTCACTCTATATCGCAAAAGGCCTTCTCAGCATGATCTGTTTCCAAGCCTCTACTATCTCGCGGTAATCATCTAATGTTTGTGATAAGACTCCATATAATAGTGGCTTCCATCAGGTCAATCGCAGGGTCGTGACTAACTGTTGTGCAAGGTTACACTGACATCTGGGTAGAATTGAGGCTCAGAAGTGTACAGTGTGTGCTTGGAGTATAGAATGACGCGCATATGTGAGCCTATCCGACCTATAGTATCTCAGCTGTAGAGACTCTAGTTGCTCGTGTTTCTGGACACATCTCAGAGATCGCGCAGCGGCGTCCGACCGGCAGACGCAAGACTCTCGATAGATGAGGGCTGATTTGTTGAACGCTAATCAGAGTGCTCTGAGCATATCGGGGAGGAGATCTATGAATTTCTAGATGACTCTCAGCTAAGGCATGCTGAGACAAATCAGAGTCGTGTGCACGCTCGCATAATACTGCCTGTGGTCTAAGTGTAGTCTCGAAAACTCTTCTGCGGTGGCTTGCTCGTGGCTCTATGTGTCTCGAGCGTTCGTCATTAGTGCTCATCGGAACATGTCTGTAGGAAGAGGCAGGGCTACTATCGAAAGTCTCGCCGAAAGGTGCGCAACTTGCTAGTTCTGTTCGTGTCACTCATCAGAATGCTCGCTTCGAAGTACGATAGATGCTTGATGCGGCGGATTTGAAAGAATACGCCCGCATCACAGTCAATCGCTCGCACATTAACTCCGCAATATAGTTTTGTTTCTACAGTATCAATCACGTTCGCGCACCATGCAGTACCCACACGAGGTGAATCACTCTATAAGGTAGCCCGACCATAGACGTAGCGTCTCGAAAGTTGACTCATTCTGCCCATCATTCCCCCCTAGTGAACGCGCTTCTAGTCCACGCCTCCGCTGACTCTCGTAGCGCACGTCTATCGACCCTCGACCTACCTAATCTCTACAAGTCCGACGGCGACGCTCGATAACGCCACGCGCGTCGCACACTCACTATGTCGACCAGTGATTGAATAGAGCATAGAGAGGATATATATAGGTCTAGCGCAGTGTGGAGTAGCGGACTACATGCAGGATATCTCTTGAAGTCAATCTTCTGCTTAGGCAGCATTGTGTGCCAGAAAATCTCTCGACTCCAGTGTCTATGTAACTCGTAGAGAGAGATCAGTTAGAATCTCACGATCGTGCGCTAGAAGTTAATGAGTGATATTGATGTGTGGGCCGCTCTTATATCGCATCGCGTGTGTGTTCTCCACATCGCATATAACTACTCAGTACGATGCACGGCGCCGCGCTATACACAATAGTGCGGCGACAGACTGAAGCGAATGTAGATGTCTCCTCTAAACGCTTAGTGATTAGCTTGTGGTAGTAGAGTCTCTGTTCTTCTAGGAAGACTTGGTAGAGTGGCACTGATTGTGAGAGAATCTCTCCACTTCACACCTGCGAATTGTGCTCGATGTGTGCCTCTGTGGGGAGCACTTACGACGAGCGCGCGATATCTGTTCTTCGAGTCTCACGGGAAACGTCAGGTGTGTCAGCTGTACTGTCGATAGAATTCTATGTGAGAAGCGAGCGCAGCCGAAGGAGATGTATGCATATGGACTACGTAGACCTCTGTCTGCTAGAAGAAGCGAATCAGAAGGAAGCGAGGGCTTCTCCGATCTAGTCTGCTCGCACACACACGCTAGACGCGCCGACCAGCTACAGGTCTGACTCGAGAAATCTCTCGAGCTTTAGCTCGCCGCAGTGCGAGGTCGAAATCATTAACTCATGAATCCCGCAGGCTCGCTCGTCTAGTGAGCTTAGAAGCCGCGCGAAGAATCTACTCGCAGCACTACGTGTGTCCAGACCCGCTGTGTGTCCGAGTAAGTATAACTTCCATGTTCTCGTGACAGTGATCTGAGTAGCGCTTTGTGTGGTCTGTGTGTTTCTGTGTGTCTGTGAGACCTGGTGTGTCAACTGGCGTGTGTTTGGTGTGGTATCGCAGTAATCGTCGCATCATCGCAGATAATGTTTCGCCTCGCATAGACGTGAGATCTCTTGGGACGGTCCGAGCTATGCAATCTCAGTTCTCGCAAGGTAGAGCAGTGTTTCCTCAGGTGACACGCTTGCTCCCCTCCATAATTCGTCGCGCGCGCGCGCGAATGCTGTATAGATTGTGTTTGACGCATATATATACGTGTGAGAGGTGTTGACAGATCTACGATGCATCAGAGAAGCTGTCAGACCTAGTCGAGAGAGAATAATGGCCGCGAATCAGATGCGGACGCTGTACTAAGGATCTCTGTCAGCATTGCGTGCATCTGAGCTGTGCGCAAGCAGTACGTAGTCTCAGAGACGATCTCGTGCTCGCGCATTACCACCAAGACAAAGGAAACTCGTATGATAAGTAGAAATCTTCTCTAAATGTTTGCGCTCTCCGCGCATATGCCGTGTGTCGTGTAGAAGACGCGTCTACGCGCGTTCGTCTGAGGCATAGCGTGTTCTGCATTTGTATAGAGGTTTGCTGATGATGATAGATATGAAATCGTTGCACTTGTAGTGTCTTGGGAAGAGAGCTGGCCTCTCTCTCCACATACCATAAAAGGACCTTCAAAAGTAGTTAAGAAGTAAAAATTCTAGTCCAGTTGGCGAGTGTGGACTTTCCGCATTGTCTGCTCTACAAAATTGTGGGACTAAGGGCTGTATTGGAATTGGCGGCTAAGTTTCGGCTACAGCTATGACTGCTGTAAGGGTATTGCCACGGACATCTTTTTACTTCAACACCTTGAAGAGATGGACAGATAACAACGATCGAAGTAGATTGCATTGTGGGTCGGCTGTTCATGAAAAACGATGGCTGGGACATGATCAAACGGAAAACCGGAGAATGTCTCAAAAATCATCATTTTTTAGCCTGGACAAATTTCCGTGAGTACAATTTCATGCCGGTGTTACATCTTAAACATATGGAGAGGCCAGTGGCCGTTTGAGTTAATTTAATTTAAATACTACCAAAATTTTCATATTTTATTTACACATTATTATAACATACAAATTTATCCCAAATCAAAATCTCATCAATCTAATTCTCACTACATCCTCCCCATACCACAAAACTCACCCCTTACACCCTTCCATAACATTTACACCCAACACTACTAAACTAACCAAAATCCTATTTTTCTCACACCCACCCCACCCCATCACCCCTACATTCACCTCCGCATCGTCCGCTGTCTTTTTTAAAGCCCGCTCTGTTCCGCTTGTCTCTTCCATCTATATACACTACTCATTCAGTGATCTCCAGCAACTCATACCTATGTAACCATATCAGTCACACATCGTAAGTATCACTATACTGTGACCTCTCTTTATCACACCCACTTTACCCCCTCCACCCCCCTTGTGACCCGAACCCTCCTATAACTAGATTGCCTCTGTCTGTTAGTCAAATCCATAAACATCCTCCCACTTGTTCCCGTTAAGTCGTGCACTTTCACTCTGACTATCTCTGCACACACTCACAAACCTCCTGACTCCACTCGCATCACCACACTGACGAGTCTCACTCTCCACGCACGTGAGCCCTATAATCACTAACGCACTCTCTCGCCTGTAGATCTCAATAAGACCTCTCTTGTCCCACTCACAATCTCTCCCCTCGTTCCACTTGTGCCAGTCCCTCCTTGCGCCGCTGAAGTATCACGACTCGCGACCCATTTGTCGGCTTCACATCCACATCCATCTACACCTGTTCATAAATCATTGTACTACGCGCACTAATATGTATGATTTGCACAGTGTAACCTCCCATCTGCCTCGTCCATGTGTCACCACCGATCTCGTCCTATGTCCAGTGTTTAATATTCACGTATCATAACTTCCAGCTAGTACCAGATCACTATCGACTCTAGTCTACATCGCCAGTGCACAGTCCTCTATGAACGTTCTATGTGCGACTCGTGAGTTAGTGTCTTGACTTGTACCGTGCGTGGCACTCGCGCCCTTGTATCGTCCTACTCACAACTGAGATGCCATTCCCTCGCCTCTCGTCACACACCCCACTCCACATTCTATAATAACTCCTCCGTGCGATCCTACCGACCTCCCCGACTGACATATGATCCCGCCTCCCCTAGTCCCACTTTCTCCTGATACAGAACATGAAAAAACACCCTCTCATTCCTTGTACGCATCTCCCCCACACTCCTAAATGCACACGCCACTGCACACGCACTCACTTAGAGTCATCTTTGACACGTATGTTATACTCACCAACACACTATCTCTCACACACACCCACGTCTCCAGCACTCTGTTTAGTCTGTGTCAGACTTTTTCGCAACTCTCAGACACTATTTATCTGCACTCACCATCATACCCCCTCATCTGCGCACATCATACGCCTACATTCTATATGAGTACCTAACTAAGCATGTTGTTACCCCCAATCCCTGTCCATTCTTCTCCAAATAGCTTGTGTCTACAGATCATCACTGACTACTGTGCACCACCCCAAGTTACTATACTAGTTCATCTTAGATCTGACCTCCGCCTATCTCCTGTAGACGCCTATACCCCCAATCTGTCTAGACTCGCCCTAGTTGTGTACCCCTAAATCCTACCATCTTCCCTGCACTCCCTCCCATAAAATCCCACCCCTTAACACATCATTACTAGATTGAACCCTCCCTCATCTTATCACCACCAATTTCAACAAAACAAACTTTTCAAAACGACCATACAAAACAAACACCTACACTACCCCAATCATTTAATTGTCTCCCCTTCTATCCCCCTTCCCTCTATCTAAACATGTCTTCGCACATCCATATACATCATGATGTGTCATAATCCCTTATCACCACATGACTACATTCGCTATCAATAGTTGTGAATGTCAACTTCTCTCGCATAACACGCCACCTCTATCTCCTCTGATCACTGAATCCTGCCTATATCAATAACTCTGATCTGTGATCATACACACACACTATCACTCATTGACTCCAGAGCGCTCTGTCCCTCCCTCGTCTACCATCCACTACTTCTCAGATGTATTAGACTGTCCGCGCCCCACACGCATCCACTCGAGTGTATCAGTCACAAATCACTACCCAAGTGTAAGTACTCATGTTGCACAGCTATGTATCTGCATATCCTCACACGCTTACACCTGCGTTACCTAATCACTACGTACCTCATAACTCTAATCCGTAGATACCACACAACCATATAGTGATCTCACTAGTTCATGTCTGATAGCAACAAACCCTCAATCCTCCTCTCATACTCTTGTGCGTCCCTATATACTCATAGTCCCCACACCGTGTCTTGTTTCTTAATTTTCAAGTGTGTGCACGTTCACCAGCAACCTTGTATTGCGTCTCGTCTTGCAGATTCTGATCTACAGAAAACGTCCTTAGCCCTACTATGTGACCTTCTCTCTACGCCAACTTCTGTCCCTTGTCCACCACGTTCACCCCCTATCATATACCCTCGAATGTGCGTGCCAACTGCTCTCTCCTCTGAGCACGCCGTGCACCTAGTCCTCCCGCCTCTCGCACTGCTCACCAACCAAACCTAAAACCTACTAGAACCCAGAGCATTATCATGATCCTCTCCGCAACATTACTTGTTTTGCCTATCACTACCATCACAAAGGTCTCCTGTGTCGTGCACATCACACCCTCTGTCGGTTGCAGTGTCACTCATGTTAGTAAACGGTATCTCACACGCATTGTACCGACATCTATGATGTGTGTCACTGTACAGTGTGTGTGAACCATCACATATCCTACCACCCCTACCCATAACCCTTACCCAAACTATGCCATATGTGCCTCTAATATATGTGTGTGACCCAGAACACAATGTTCTTCCCCACACCTTCTCCCATGTACTATACTCGTTCCCACTATGTTTTGAACCCTACAAGTCTCATTCTCCATAACACAGTACACCTCGCTATGTGGTGTCACACACCCAACATCCGTGACACAATCCCCAATTGCATGTGAATCCCAATATAGTGCCTGCATGTCACGACCACCAACTAGTGGAGAAGTACCCCTAATCTCACACACACGTGCATGAACTCTCACCGTCCAAACCCACGCCCTCAGTGTCTCTCTCATCTCACTCACGCATCACCACCCAAGAGTCTCTCTGTGTCCCATAATGGGTCTTGACATATTGACCCACTAGTGGTGATATGTCCCACACTCTAGACAACACAATAATCTCAACCCCCCCTAAATTTCTCTTCACCCTAACCATACCATACATAACAAACTTCAAAAATCCTAACCCTATACTAACAACAAAAAACAACAAAAAACAATATCAAATTTAAAAAATCCCACCATCCCATCCTCCTCAATCCACAAACCTCTCTACCCATTATATCACCTCTTAATTTAAAACATAAATTTTATCAAACCAAACATATTAAATTTTTCCCAAAAATAACAAAATTAGATACCTAATCCACACTAACCATCCCACCTACCTTCCACTATATGATCTCATAAGTCCATAGTATATCATATGAGACCGCCACTCTGTCACAAATGTAGAGATCCTCGACAGTCAATACGTACGCTCAGGTCCTCTGACCCCGCTCCTACGCTCCCGTCTCTACTCCACTACAGCTATGAGCCGAACGTCGCGCATCCCTCTCCTGCACGTCTGACGCACTCGTACAACTGTCCCATACAATTCTATCCCTCGCCGTCCGACAGATATATAGATTCAACCTAATTGTGTGTTCATACACCACCATCCCAACTCATCACTCTCTTCCCCCCCACTCAATCCCATAAAAAATTCCACCTATCATCCCCCCCTTACAATTCACTAACCCACCCCCCCACCCATCCTCAAAAAAACTAACCACCAATTAACTCCCCTCTTTCACACAACTTAACCCTCTACTTATCATCCAAAATACACTCTCTCACTATCCAACTCATACTTACCCTACCCAACACACTTGATGTGCTCCCTAGCTCTGTCAGTTTTCGCACCCATCCGTATACTGATCACCCGTATCTACCACTGTCGTGTCCATCACTTCTTAAACCTGTCCTAGTTCCCTAACTTAACTCACGCCCTGTGTCTCTATAGTGTTGAGTCTCTCCAACCACATATATCACACTCCCATCTCCCACTATGTCATGCAATATACAAGAGTCTGTCCCAACTCTTCCTATCCACAACATCCTCTCCCTCCCTGTAATCACCCTGTATCTACGCCCCCCTCCCTACAAATCATACAAAAATTTCTATGACCTACCCTATCATGATCACTAGTCAACACTCTATAATACACGAGAACCCTCGTATTTATCCGCAATTCTACTATCGCTCTATCTTCCCTAACTCCTCAAGACCTAAGTAACACACCAGTGACACCATCGCCCTACCAACCTCCTAGTTGATCAGATCACACATCGGTCTTGCGCCAACTCTTTGCAAGTAATCGTGTCCTCCGCTGTGTTACCTGCACTGATGTCATACACACGTCCTACCCCCACCAACCTCCACCATCATACAATGCCACTCCACTCCATACACCACATAACTACTGTCATCAGCACAATCTCGCAACTCCCCAACACAACCCTGGTTCAGTGCGCGACCCACTCTCGCTAATCTTCAGTGTAGTATTGTATACACATCTCTACCCCATGAAAGAATATGCTTCATGAAATAACTGCTGATATCGAATTATCTCTGTGTGTCGTCTCTTTCACCAGTGTCCCATGTCCATCTGTCTGTGAGACTCTATCGTGCTCTATCACCATGTGTCCATCAACACATCCATATATACTGCGTCCTCCTCCCGCACCTAGATATTATGCAGACTGTCATGCATCCATGCTGTTGCTATTCGATCCCTCCCCTCGACAGAGATCTAAAGCGCCGCGCAGTCCGTGCTCCACCACTAGATCCGCTACTACAAGTACCTTGTGTACGCATCTCATCCCTAACTCTCGCACGTCACTCACTCCATGTGACTCCCCTCTCACTCACCACTACCCACACTATGTCGTCTCTGTGTATATCCACCATGTGTCATAGTGTCTATGATCAGTAGTGACGCCACTCTGTGCAGTCCTAGTTATCCTCCTCAAAACTTCACATCCCCTCCCATTCCTACACCCCTTTTTTGTTTCCTTTTTCACACTCTACCCCCACCACACTTACCACTCCTTATACGTGTGTGTCAGATCACTCTTTATCCTATCTCTATAAACATATCAGTGCGTACCTAATCTGCGTGACTACTAATGCGCCCTACTCGCGCACCTGTACCAGTAATATACTCTCTCCGTACACACTCCTCTCCTCTCTTCCTAACCCCCAATCCTCTCACAATATACATAATCCTCTCCAATCCCTTCCACACCTGTATAGACACACTGTCTAACCTGCTCACATAAACAACTGTTGATCTCCTCATACATTCGCTCACACCTCACGCACTTATTCCCACTAGTGTCCGCCATACTCCAATACTTCCTCACTCCCATGTGATACTCTGTGTGTTTACTATTCTACAGAGTCAATAGAAGATATCACTATCCACCATATAGAGAGATATAATATAGTGTATGTGAAGATATGAGAAAAAATCTATATCTAATACCAGTGTGATCAGATACCTATTCCCCAGATAAGAGAGATCCCCTATCCTACCATATATAAGAAAAGACAGAAACAGAAGACATACCTGACTAGATTAACTATAGAGAGTGACAGAAGACAGAGATAGTATAATAAGATAGTAACCACTGAAGAGAGAGAGATATAGATAGAGAATGTAGTAAAGAAGCCTCTCGCCACTCACTCTCCCGACTCTCGGCTCATATCTACTCTAACAATATAGAGATAGATGTGATCTATATATAGAAGAGAGAGGAAATGAGACAAGAGGAGAAGTAGAGAGTATAGTAAGAGATAATATAGAGAGATCCTATGATAATAAGATACTATTTGTTGATTGATAATAGAATCTATAATATCCCAAATTACCTCTCATAGATGAGAGACATTGTGCTCCACTATCATCCACTCCTCCTCTCTTACACAACACATGCTCGTCACTAGATGTCTGTGTGCACCCTCCCGCCTTCCTCTGTTTGTGAATATACAACCACCCTAATGTATTCTCTATGCCTGATTGCACTACACGCTGTCCTCACCATTGTAACTTATGTGTGTGTACGCGCTCATAACGTACCTTAAGTGATATGTCCTCATGATCCCGCAGTCCTGTCCTAATATCTCCGTGTGTCCTCAGACCCTCCAGTCCCTACTCGATCTACTACACTATCTGCTCACTTACACTAAGATGTTAATGTATAGTCTCCGCTGATCTGTGCCAAACCTCTCACGCGCTAAACACTTACTCAATATTTATTGTCCGGTCATCTGACTCCTCCTAGTCTGCCCTGTGTCGTCCTCATTCTGTGTGCTCCTCGAGCTGTTTACACCCTCCCGTCCGACAACACTTATCATTTGTCCCCATAGAATACACACTGCACTCAGATCCCATCAATGCATACGCTGCCATGTCGCGATGCTTAGATCGCCTCCCGAGATGTGATCTCATAGATAACCACTAGATATTCTGTACCATGTGGATTCAACACCTCACCCCCCACTACACTAGTTCTCCACATCTAAGACGACTCTAACACTGATACTCCTTTGTGTCGACAATACCCTATTCTACATAGAGTCACCTATCACCACAATTCAGGCTATCACACACACTACCCGTATGTGTCCTCAGTGTACCTTGACCCCACTCATTATATCTCGCAGCAACTTCATCGACGCAACCATCGCCTGTGTCTACCGCACATACAGTGCACTAATGTTCTCGCACTAACGTATTTCACTACCTCTCCTATCTCTCTATATCAGAGAGACTCAGAGTACCATCGCGCGACGGTGCCTATGTATCGCGACCAATATCTACATGTAAATTACCCAATCTAATATAGATATGTACAATTAAACAAATCAAACCCCCCAATATAACCCCCCCTTTCATCACCCCCCCCATCAACACCAATCACCCCTTACCCTCAACATGATTGTGATCCCCACCCAAAACCAAACCCCCTAAACTAACACCCACACACACCAAACTACCTCTCCCTCTCGTACCTCTACTCGCACTCAAATACCTACCAAGGTGTACCTGTCTCACGCCATCCACCCGCTTAGTTGTATTATATTAGAGTTGCTCGCCACATACCTCCGTGCACTCACACTACCTCTACTCTGTACTCACACTGTGTGTAGCACTCCATGTATTCGTCATACCTCGCTAACTATACCACACTTGTCCTACTATATCTCGTGATACTGTTGTTCTAGACTATGCCCTACCTTATCTAAGAAAGAGTGTTCACCAAGAACTCATTTGACACCACTTCACGTCTGCGTCTAACCTGTGATAAACTTCGCTGCTTGTCTTGCCTCGCGTCAAACCAATAGTATACACAGCCCCCTACACTCTTTGTGCTATGTACGTGTCCACTGTCTGCATTCACACACACTGCATACACTATGTTGCCATTGCGCCCGTCGCGTGCACCCACCAACACCGGCCAGTGCTCCCACTAGACACCAATCCATCACTTACCCAACACCTATATCACCTATCATTATATCACACGACGAACACTATATATGTGTAACACACCACACCTACGCCCCCTCATCTGACCCCACCTACGCTTGTCCTGTCTCACATATCACGTCAACCACACGCAATGACGCCTTGTGAATTAGTGTCATGTGCAATACTGCACCGATTTGATAGGAACACCTCCTCTGCCCCGTCCCACCCAGTCGTCTCTACGCACCAAACTACACTATCAACCCCACAATTGCCTCACTTCTCTTCGCTACGCACACCATAATACCCTATCCCTCTTCAACAATCATCTACCACTCCACACCACCACACCCTCCCCATTTCCACACTATCGTTCCCCACCCCCCTTCTCATCTTCTAACTCACACCCCTCCCAACTCACACACACCTCCACTCTCGTCCCTTAGTGCGCCAACCTCATGCACTATCAGTACCTCTACTACTCCTACCTCTCTCCGTCTCTATGCTCCCCACTCTCCAACTCGTTCCACGTTGGCTGACAACTGCCGTAATTGACAGAGTTGTGTCAGCGCACCTACATACTACCTCCATACCTGTAGTCACCACCCGATCCTAACTCCGTTCCCCCATGATCCTGCCCGCACGTTGTCCTACATCTGCACTCTACCCTCTATCCATGTTCTCTAACACTATCCGAACACTGACACTTTGTGATACTGTGTGAAGTGTATCGCCATACTGTCATTTTCAGTATTGTACACCCACCTCGACAACTGCGCACTCGTCTACCACATCCAGTGCACTTGCTCTATCCACGACACTTCCCGTATAGTGCTTCGATACAGCGTCGTCACTACTCGACTCGCGACTATCTCTGCCTGTCCAATCGTACAAATGTTAATAATATTGTCTTCTGTGTCTGAACACCGACTTCTCTACGTGCACTGTGCCTTATCCAGGCGTCACAATTGTATACACCATGAGCTCCCGCCACATCCGACTACTCTTCTCCCAACATCAAGAGATCTCTTCTCCACGTGTGTGTGCCCTCCCCTGCAGTTCACTCACACAATGTCTCACAGTCAATCACAATCCTCAATTCCCCCCCTCCTCCCCACTAAAAAACAAAAACCCAACACCAACCTTAAATCCATTCAAACACCCCGTCAATGCATCAGTCTCGCTACTACTCGACTCAAGTGAAGATCAATAGAATGAGACATCATCAAATTAACACCTCGTGCTTCGAGATTATGTGCCCCACTGGCACTATGAATACCTCAGTTAGATACCGTGTGTGATGTCCACATCACAGTGCCTCTTAAAATGAAAAAGTTCCATATTCACTATTTGTTCCAAAACTCACTACTGTTCTTCACTCCTGCCTATCACGACTCGTCGAATGACTGATCTATTTGTGATCATGTCAATCAACTCCAAAGTCAACTACTAAGATGTCATCTGTCGTCGTCTTGTGCCAACTCCGATACGCGGCTAGTCGTCTCTAACCCACTTGACACATGACTAGCATCGCCGTAAACACTACTATTATACCTCTCTACTACGCATCACTCCCCAACATCCCAAGTGTGCTCGCTCATGTGACCCATATCCCCTAATCATGAGTGTGTGCACATACTGTTCTTCTGAAATAGTACTGTGAAAGTCATCCACACTCTCCGGCGCGTAGATATCCTGTTGGCTGTCGTGACACACTGTCCTGTTACCTGATCCACTACACCTCGTACCATATGATCCCTGCACCCTGTCCCCCTCCCATCGTGCCACCTATCACTGCACTAGGTGACTTGGCCCAGATATCCATGACAGTCCATCCACGTGTATATCCTTCCTAGATAGAATCACACTGTACACACCTAGACACCTCTTCCTGACATCTCACCTCCCTGTTGTGTGTTCTATCTTCCTACACACTCCATTAGTGCTACTTATTTAATGTACTTCCGCCTACACACCCAGAAGTGTGTTCTGACAATTATCTCAACCTCATACTTCACACATATACTACACTATCGCCATACCTGTCTACTCTCTACCACACACCATATAATAACTGCGTGAAATGTGACTCCTCACATCACAAACCCAGAAAATAATGTGTCCGCGCTTCGTGCAGTGTGACTCAACCTCAACTCCTCATCACACTCTCTCACTTCCCTATCCTTGTGTCTCGTAGCTGTCATCGAGACCAGTCTACACTCTAGTGCAATACTCACCACTACCCATCACTGTTCATATCGCAGTTTCCACTTAATCCCCCTGCACCACCACCCACACCACCAGCACACCGCACCCCCCCCCACTATCTCATACGCATACCACACAACGCGCCTCCCTATCACTATTAATTCTTGCTACTCTGCCACCCCCCCCACCCACCACCTCGCCCTATCCCTGTGCCCCCACCTCATCTCCTACACCCCCCATCCTCATCACAACCCACAAATAAACCCCCCTACTCCCCCATCACCACCCCCCCCAATCACAAAACAACCAATACCAAAAATTAGTCCCCCCCCCTCCCCTCACCAAACCAACACTCCCACCCCAACCCATAAAAACAAATAAATCTCTAACCAAAAACCCTCTCAACCCACCCATAACATCCCAAAACTCCAAACATCGCGTGCCATCCCACTGCCACGGTATATGTCCCTATCCCTCCGTCCTGTGTATTTACCTAGAATATATACTTACTCAATAAGATCGTCTCTCATTCACTAAGACCTCGTCGTATCCAACTAGTGCTCATCCCAGCACCTAATCGTGTGCTTACCATGACTCTTGAGAGTGTGTGTGTATATCTCTCGATGTAGACTCCCCAAATTATAGTGTGAATTGTACTACCTACAAGTTCTTCTTCAATTTACACAATTCATATATCCATCATTATCTCCTCTGTCGTGTATGAGAATCCCTATACACATCCTAACTACCATCCTCCCGACCCATTACTTCATAAGCTCCACTATGAGCATCGCCTGTCATATATCCACCCTACCTAAAGAATGTGACATCCAACCTCCACCCACCACCATCACTTATGTGTCTCTCCTCACTGCCGTGTGATAATCCCACTATACACGCCTCACACCAGTATCTTAGTACGTCATACTCACCCACAGCCGTGTGTGCTCTATCACACTATTCTCTCCCACCTCCTCGTTAAATGTTGCTCTCGACTCACCTTCTCCTATTAACTTGCCTCGTGTGTCGCCCCCACTGTCCTCTACACTGTTGTGTCTCCTGCTCCGCATCCACACCACACCTATGTGACCCACCACTATCCACTCACTAGATCTCCTCCTCCGCTCTCTCAGAGTGTACCAGCCCGCTACGCAGCACCTGTCATCTATAATTCCCAGTCTAGACGTACAAGATGTGTGGTGTCGTCCCACTACCCTCTGTCACCTATATATGTGACTCTATGTACTCGACTGCTGTATCCAAGAGACAACAACCATCATGCATCTCTCATCCCTTCATATCACCGCGTATATCTCTCATATCACTGTACAAGAGTCCTATATGTAATAACTACACACATCATAACTCATCTATTTGAAGTGACACGCCCCCCAGTGCTACCCCTATCGTGACACCACTCTACCACCTACCTGCGTCCCCCAATCTAATAACTGTCAGAGTCTACAGCTCCCTCTACCATAGATTGTCCTAGTCTAACACTGCAGTCCTAATCTATGTCTGGCCCCACACCTATCAAACCTATAAGTGTGATCACATATCCATATACTGAAATACCTTGAGATATATCCACCTGTGATTGTACGGTCACCACTACATCCATTAAGTTACATCTTAGAGACGTGCCCCCACACTCAACTAGTGACACCACACTTACGAATGTGTCTGTGTAAACTAATGTGTCCTCTGTAGCACTATGTCGTAGTCACATCTCTATCCCCCCCCAGCTCCATGGTGATCGTGACTTGTGTCTCACTCAACTCTGTCATCCCTCATCATCTGACAACCATCGTGTGTTATCTTGTGCACTGTGAATGAATGCTCATAACAAGCCACACGCTTGTCCACTGTTGATCCAAATACACACCAATCCATCATCACCAACCAAACCCAACTCCAATGCCTCCTCGATCTCGAACGTACATCGCTAACTACGTAATACTCAGACTCTGTGCTGATTGACAATGTGTTACTAATGTGACTATTGTCTCATCCACGTGAACCTACATGTGCCTCAGCCTAATCCCGCTCCTACTTGCCAACTACCTACCTACCGCGTCCCACTAACTCTCAAAACACACTGTCTCCTAATGATTTGTGACAGCTAATACTCCAATCCACTCCCTATGATCCCCCCCATACTCAGATAGTCCCCTCGCCCACCACAACACATCGATGTGCGCGTGTAGCACGCGCAACTCACACTGTCATCCCTTGTGATCCATAGTCTCACTTACCGAACTATCGAATGTCAGACTCCCTTCTAACGTCACTCACAGTAGATACTGTGTGCTCACATACTATAGATCAACAAACAATATACGCTGTGCTCTAACAACGAATGTTCTCTCTTATCAACAAAAACCTAAGTCATAATCGATGTTGCTGCCCTCAGCTGTGTCACCACACTCTGTAATCTCCCATCTCTGATATCACACTCTTAGATTACTCGTGCCCCCCCAGTAGACCACATCATCCACTTCTCATAAAGACCCCACCAGCCTCCTATCTATGTCCAATGTATGCTTTCATGTTGTCCCACACTCTCAACACATTTCCCTATCCTGAGTAGTGTACTCACTTGCTCCTCGTCCATGCTCCCATACACTAAGACCGCTACTATCTCATGAAGCCGTCGTGTCCTCGCTCCGCACCTCTCACATAGTGTTTATTGACACTCTCGCTCTCTCCTCTGTCTTGTTCTATCTGTACCAAAGTCACTTCTCTGTAGAACTTGTTCTACCTCTACCGGCACATGATCTAATTCCTACACATGTGTTCTGTAATCCTCTCAGTGCCACTAGTTGTGCACGACGCCAGTGCTGGTCCACGACACTTGTCTGCCTATCATCTATGCATGAACTCCGCCACACTCTCTAGCACACTGAGCTATACCACTACCTAACGGATGACCGTCCTTGCATATATTTTCACATATGTGTGCTCAAGTGACTACTACAGACACCCTACTCATTGGATTGAGGCATCGTTACTGCCCGAGTGCTACCAGCCTCTCGCAAGTCCGCATCACTCTCTACCTCGTCTTACAGGCGCCGATGAGAGCAGACTCGACCTGCATGTAGAGTGACACGACTCGACTGATCTTGTCTGACACCGACACTTACTACGCACCCCCGCGCATCCTGCAAGAGTGCCAGACCAAAGAGCATTGCACTGTGCACGTCCCGTCACATCGCCATAGAGAAAAGTCACATCAGTTCGCGCTACTTATACCTATAAACATCTCAGCTGATATCTCTGTTCAGCGTTAGTGTTCTGTCTATAGTAGTCTGTCCAGTATGCTGCAGATTCACCAGTGTGTGTGTCTGTTTGTGTCGCTAGAGAGTTGATACTGTGAGTCTGCCTCTGCACTATCTTGCAAGTGACCGTTGCCCTAACTGCTCTGAGTGTTAGACAGGAGTGCATAGATTGAAGTGAGTCGCTCTATATGTCATGACTCGACAAGTACAGGCAACCTCGTAGAGAGCATCCCAGTGTAAGCTACATTAGAGCCTCAAGCTCATGACCTGCATGTAAGATTGTATCGTAGATATGCTAGCCTCCCCGTTATATACTTGAGCCTGTGTCCTCATAACGCATCCCCATACACACATGCTCCTAGACGCCAGAACATTAGTCCAGCCGAAGAGTAACACGCTATATCATCTGTGTTAATGTGATCGTCGTATACTACCCTGTCTCAGCATCAGCGCACACTCGTCACCAGTTAGAATACTGCTTGTCTTATAAGGGCCGACAGCACTAGAGCAAGTGTATTCACTCTCTCTCGCACTCACTCACACATTCACGATCGCGTCGCATAACGCAAGAGACTTTTTGTCACAGATATTCTTTAGTTCTGCAACCAGACAGAGAAGTTTAGTCATCAGGCTCACGGACCACTCAGACGTCGACGAATCCATCTCTGGTAACTATCCTAGGAGCACTCATTGACCTGCCTGGCCGCTAAAGGTGCAATTCAGTACATTTCAAAACAACTCTCATAAAAATCCACAAGAACCATACACCATAAATTTTTTTCTCAATCACTTACATACTACTAACAGCCTACCCTTTAACACCTACAAATACTCTAAACATACCTACAAATAATACCTCCAACCTCCCCTATTCACTTTTCCCATATGACTCTCACCACCACTTCCCCTCCCCAAACCCCAATCACCAACACCACACCAACCAACCTTACCAACGCAACCACAAATATACATAAACACCCAACAACAAATTCCATCACAATAATTCAGTACCAGTTGTGTACTCACACACATCACTACTCCCCCTAGTGTGAGTCTCAAATACTACTAGATCACTTTCATGTAGGCTCTAGATATACAGAATGTGCGCCCCACTGTCGACCAATGTCGACATCGTATCTGCATTCAATCAATTCTATACGTCCATCTGTCCATGTGTGTGTTTCATTATAATCATGAGCGCACTCCTCGGCTAGATTTATAGTCAGTGTAGCTCACTCATTCCATTTCACTACTACACATGCACTATAAGAGTACATTTCACTCGTAATGTTCTGGATACCCCTCCCAGACTACCACATACCCCTGCTATATGACCGACCAGTCTAGTCCATGCCGTGAGTGCCTAACTAGTCGACTTTGCGAATCACAACTGAGGAGGTGTAGAGCTCATGTTAGAGCCATCTTGAGTCAGATTATTTGGTTCCTTTCTCCATCACTGTACAGAGGATCAAGCTTCACACTGATGTAATGTCTCGTCGCTTCTCTGCCCATTGTGTCGACTATGTCTATTCTAGACCCTAGATCAAGATCATTGTGTGATAGAGATAGACGAGCGCACACTTTTAAAATGAAAAACAACTCTCTCACGTGTTGTCTTTGGTGATGTTCCAGATGTTTTCTCGATTCATTTGAAAGATTAGCCTCCTTGAGTGCTGTCCGTTTCTACCCTTTCTCTCCCGAGACAATCCCCGTGCATGCTCCCGCCTCCCCTTGCTTATTCTCACAGAGCAGAAGATAGCAATGATAGTCTTTTGACGAGCAAGTCAGAATCGCTCTAGACGCTGTGAACTCTCTGTGCCTGTGTCCTTTGTACTGTGCTGTGTTCTGTATGTTTTGTTGTCAGCATATTTCTCTGTTATAGGTCATCCTACTCTCTGGTCCTCGAATGTGTTGTGTGGCGCATTCCCGTCCATCTATACCGACGTCGTCTCTCTAGCTCCTACCTACACTCTATGAGACACATTCTCTCGAAGAGATCTCGCGGTGAGGTGTGATAGAGTGGCGTCTAGACCAATGAATGGTTAGATAGTACTGCTCTGTGTCTTTGGACGTCGTCAATGCGAGCGAGTTTGCTGCTCTTGGGCAGATGTAAGAAATACAGAAGAGAACCTCCACCTCTACTTTCCTCATGTACTGCGCCTATTAATGATTTGTCCCTGAGAAGCAGAGTTATAGAGTGCGCGTGACCTCTTTTGTAGTTGCCATCCGATCTGCATATGCTTGTTTGACCGAGCTTGTATGTGAGTAAATTCGCTGAGTGTAAGTCCTGATGTGAGATGTATATATATGTCACACTTTCTCAGACGTGAGAGATCTTATCGGTTCATAAGTTACAGTTGTAGTGACATGCAGAGAGATAATAGCCCCCGACAGCTATGGTCATCTCGCCCCACAAATCTCCTTACTGCTGCTCCTCCGTTATGTACTATATAGCTGAGACTCTAGTGTGCAGCCGCAAATGGCCGAACGGCAACTGCATGCGGTGCGAGAGAGCTGATGCCTCTATATTCTAGTGTGAACTGAGTGTTCGGTATAGCTCTGTTGACCCCTCCACAACTGCTAACACATTGTAACTCATGAGCGGAGGTGTCCTCTGGCTCTCGCGCTGTCGCTACCTGTCTAACTGCGCGTGCGTGTGTGTCTCCAAGCTGTGTGCTGTATCGCCTCCAGGTGTGTCAGAGACAGTGCGCGTGAGTTGTGAAAGTCTCGTGAGATGCGAAAGACTGGTGGTTGCTCGCTCTAGTACATCATATAAAGAACGTGACGCGTTGTGGCTGCGGGCGATGAGCTGCACAGCAGGAGCTTGAGTGAAAACTTCCCATACTAGTAGGTCATGAATATGATTATATCTCCCGCCCTAGATAAGTAGCGTGTCTACAGTAGTTGACCAAAAATTTTGAAAAAAAAGAAGTTTTGAAAACCTTTTTGCTCCAAAGTTTCCAAAAAAAATGGTAAAACAAAAGGGATTGAAAAGTTGTCATCATAAAATCATGAAATATTTTTATTTTTCTTCACAGATGTCTGCCCTATATCCCAGACTGTCATGCCAGAGCGCCTCCCATTTATTAAGTCCACAATCTTGGACCCCTCTTTTGTTTTTCTTTTGTTTGTACTTGTCCGGCAGTTATCCCATATCTCTTGACCCTATTGACCCCTTGAAAAACACTGAACATACCTCTGCACATAGTGAGGATAGGTGCATCAGGCAAGGAGACAATTGTCCCCTATTGAGTGCAGAAATGAACTCACGAACCGACTCAGTTAAAATTGTGAAATTAAAAGATCTGTCTTCTGCCATTTATGGTTATAACTCAATAATAATAATCAAATTTCTTTTTTTCTTTTTTTCACAGGGTGCCAGAAATGTCAACCCCATTCCATATTTTGCCCAGTGTTTTGGCCACAAGATGCACATGGACCAGAATGAATAGCTTTCAATGTTTGCCATTGTGTTAGCCATTGATGGGTACAGCAGCAAGGTTGTGGGCTGGAGCGGCATGCCAATAAAAAACAACCTTCTCATATTATGACAATGTGTACAGGTGAGCTACATGCACAGTTAGTAAATAATCATTTATGTTCTAAAAAGCACTCATGGGTACACTACTTTGTCAGCATCTCTTAACACAAAACTTTAAACAGGTCAGTGTACACTGTGAAACATTACTTTCCTGTAGAATACTAGCCACAAAATTCATCTATTTCCCAATTTATTATATCTTTTTCTCCCCCATGTCTCCTTCCAAAGTGTATCAGTTGTATCCATCATTGTCAATATACCAACAAATGAGCTTGCTAGCTGAAAGGTTATAAATTAACCCTAATAGGACCAGATGGGGGGGGGGGACCACACAATGTGCCCCCTACCAAATTTTCCCCTTAATTGTTTAACGCTACATCCAATCACAACCAAATTCTCTGACTTTTCCCTAAATTTATCTAGAGTCATATTCCCAAAACATAGTCATTGCCAGGTATAAGCTGTTGCCATGGCAACAGATTGTTTGACCTTGAGTTTTTGAGTTTTTCAGGTTTGTTGATGATTTTTTGGTCTTTTTCAACCTAATTTCCACTTGTTTTGGTTTTTACACTCGAAGGTCACTACACACTTTTGTGTGTGTGTGTATTGTGGAATTCCTTCCCTTTAAAAAGGGTAATTAATGAATAATCCTATATTTGTTTTACTACTATGGTGGGTGTTTTTGTTATAAAGAGCTTGTATGGGGCTATCCAAGGGTGTAAGCTTGAAAAAATCGGGCATTGATGTGAGGGTGATTTTAACGTGAATACCTTGTGTTGCAGCTCAGAGTCCGAGAATTCAAGTTGGCAAGCTTTCACGAGGACTTTGTAGTACCCCACTTGGCTGTGATTTCCGGTCTGGAGATGCCAGAAAAGGGACCACAAAAGTCGGATTTCATCAGGACGAGTGACTATCCAAGGTAGATTATGGTGCAAATTTTGTCTGTCTAGCATGCTTAGTTCATGAGTTAGGGTCTCCCCCAACTAAACTTATTTCTTGCCATTACTTCGGCACGAGGTGGCGCGCCGTCTTGAGGCCCCGTCACTTTAAGATTTTGGCGTGGGGTAGGCCTACTATCTTAGCCACTGGCGTCGCTTACAAAAGTCGTTTAGCACACAGCGTTTGGACCTGAAGGGAGCCCTTGTGTGGGGCTTTCCAAGGGTGTAAGCTTGAAAAAATTGGGCATTGATGTGGGGTTGATTTTAACGTGCATACCTTGTGTTGCAGCTCGGAGTCCAAGAATTCAAGTTGGCAAGCTTTCGCGAGGACTTTGTAGTACCCCCACTCGCCTGTGATTTCCGGTCTGGAGATGCCAGAAAAGGGACCACAAAAGTCGGATTTTCATCAGACGAGTGACTATCCAAGGTAGATTATGGTGCAAATTTTGTCTGTCTAGCATGCTTAGTTCATGAGTTAGGGTCTCCCCCAACTAAACTTATTTCTTGCCATTACTTCGGCACGAGGTGGCGCGCCGTCTCGAGGCCCCGTCACTTTTTAGATTTTGGCGTGGGGTAGGCCTACTATCTTAGCCACTGGCGTCGCTTACAAAAGTCGTTCAGCCACAGCGTTTGGACCTGAAGGGAGCCCTGTGTGGGGCTATCCAAGGGTGCAAGCTTGAAAAAATAGGGCATTGATGTGGGGGTGATTTTTACGTGCTTACCTTGTGTTGCAGCTCGGAGTCCAAGAATTCAAGTTGGCAAGCTTTCGCGAGGACTTTGTAGTACCCCCACTCGCCTGTGATTTCCGGTCTGGAGATGCCAGAAAAGGGACCACAAAAGTCGGATTTTCATCAGACGAGTGACTATCCAAGGTAGATTATGGTGCAAATTTGGTCTGTCTAGCATGCTTAGTTCATGAGTTAGGGTCTCCCCCAACTAAACTTATTTCTTGCCATTACTTCGGCACGAGTGGCGCGCCGTCTCGAGGCCCTGTCACTTTAGATTTTGGCGTGGGGTAGGCCTACTATCTTAGCCACTGGCGTCGCTTACAAAAGGCGTTTAGCCACAGCGTTTGGACCTGAAGGGAGCCCTTGTGTGGGGCTTTCCAAGGGTGTAAGCTTGAAAAAATTGGGCATTGATGTGGGGTTGATTTTAACGTGCATACCTTGTGTTGCAGCTCGGAGTCCAAGAATTCAAGTTGGCAAGCTTTCGCGAGGACTTTGTAGTACCCCCACTCGCCTGTGATTTCCGGTCTGGAGATGCCAGAAAGGGGACCACAAAAGTCGGATTTTCATCAGACGAGTGACTATCCAAGGTAGATTATGGTGCAAATTTTGTCTGTCTAGCATGCTTAGTTCATGAGTTAGGGTCTCCCCCAACTAAACTTATTTCTTGCCATTACTTCGGCACGAGGTGGCGCGCCGTCTCGAGGCCCCGTCACTTTTAGATTTTGGCGTGGGGTAGGCCTACTATCTTAGCCACTGGCGTCGCTTACAAAAGTCGTTCAGCCACAGCGTTTGGACCTGAAGGGAGCCCTTGTGTGGGGCTATCCAAGGGTGCAAGCTTGAAAAAATAGGGCATTGATGTGGGGGTGATTTTTTACGTGCTTACCTTGTGTTGCAGCTCGGAGTCCAAGAATTCAAGTTGGCAAGCTTTCGCGAGGACTTTGTAGTACCCCACTCGCCTGTGATTTCCGGTCTGGAGATGCCAGAAAAGGGACCACAAAAGTCGGATTTTCATCAGACGAGTGACTATCCAAGGTAGATTATGGTGCAAATTTGGTCTGTCTAGCATGCTTAGTTCATGAGTTAGGGTCTCCCCCAACTAAACTTATTTCTTGCCATTACTTCGGCACGAGGTGGCGCGCCGTCTCGAGGCCCTGTCACTTTTAGATTTTGGCGTGGGGTAGGCCTACTATCTTAGCCACTGCGTCGCTTACAAAATTCGTTCAGCCACGCGTTTAGACCTGAAGAGAGCCCTCGTGTGGGGCTATCCAAGGGTGCAAGCTTGAAAAAATAGGGCATTGATGTGGGGGTGATTTTTACGTGCTTACCTTGTGTTGCAGCTCGGGGTCCAAGAATTCAAGTTGGCAAGCTTTCGCGAGGACTTTGTAGTACCCCCACTCGCCTGTGATTTCGGTCTGGAGATGCCAGAAAAGGGACCACAAAAGTCGGATTTTCTCAGACGATGACTATCCAAGTAATTATGGTGCAAATTTGTCTTCTAGCATGCTTAGTTCATGAGTTAGGGTCTCCCCCAACTAAACTTATTTCTTGCCATTACTTCGGCACGAGGTGGCGCGCCGTCTTGAGGCCCTGTCACTTTTAGATTTTTGGCGTGGGGTAGGCCTACTATCTTAGCCACTGGCGTCGCTTACAAAAGTCGTTCAGCCAGGCGTTTGGACCTGAAAGAGCCCTTGTGTGGGGCTATCCAAGGGTGTAAGCTTGAAAAAATGGGCATTGATGGGGGTGATTTTAACGTGCATACCTTGTGTTGCAGCTCGGAGTCCAAGAATTCAAGTTGGCAAGCTTTCGCGAGGACTTTGTAGTACCCCCACTCGCCTGTGATTTCCGGTCTGGAGATGCCAGAAAAGGGACCACAAAAGTCGGATTTTCATCAGACGAGTGACTATCCAAGGTAGATTATGGTGCAAATTTTGTCTGTCTAGCATGCTTAGTTCATGAGTTAGGGTCTCCCCCAACTAAACTTATTTCTTGCCATTACTTCGGCACGAGGTGGCGCGCCGTCTCGAGGCCCCGTCACTTTTAGATTTTGGCGTGGGGTAGGCCTACTATCTTAGCCACTGGCGTCGCTTACAAAAGTCGTTCAGCCACAGCGTTTAGGACCTGAAGGAGCCCTTGTGTGGGGCTATCCAAGGGTGCAAGCTTGAAAAATAGGGCATTGATGTGGGGGTGATTTTTACGTGCTTACCTTGTGTTGCAGCTCGGAGTCCAAGAATTCAAGTTGGCAAGCTTTCGCGAGGACTTTGTAGTACCCCCATCTCGCCTGGATTTCCGGTTGGAGGATGCCAGAAAAGGGACCACAAAAGTCGGATTTCTCAGACGAGTGACTATCCAAGGTAGATTATGGTGCAAATTTGGTCGTCTAGCATGCTTAGTTCATGAGTTAGGGTCTCCCCCAACTAAACTTATTTCTTGCCATTACTTCGGCACGAGGTGGCGCGCCGTCTCGAGGCCCTGTCACTTTTAGATTTTGGCGTGGGGTAGGCCTACTATCTTAGCCACTGGCGTCGCTTACAAAAGTCGTTCAGCCACAGCGTTTGGACCTGAAGGGAGCCCTTGTGTGGGGCTATCCAAGGGTGCAAGCTTGAAAAAATAGGGCATTGATGTGGGGGTGATTTTTAACGTGCTTACCTTGTGTTGCAGCTCGGAGTCCAAGAATTCAAGTTGGCAAGCTTTGCGAGGACTTTGTAGTACCCCCACTAGCCTGTGATTTCCGGTCTGGAGATGCCAGAAAAGGGACCACAAAAGTCGGATTTTTGGACGAGTGATTATCAAAGGTAGATTATGGAGTAAATTTTGTCTCTCTAGCATGCTTAGTTTATGAGTTAGGGTCTCCCCCAACTAAACTTATTTCTTACCATTACTTCGGCACGAGGTGGCGCGCCGTCTTGAGGCCCCGTCACTTTTTGATTTTGGCGTGGGGTTGGCCTACTATCTTAGCCACTGGCGTCGCTTACAAAATTCGTTCAGCCTCGGCGTTTGGACCTGAAGAGAGCCCTCGTGTGGGGCTATCCGAGGGTGTAAGCTTGAAAAAATCGGGCATTGATGTAGGGGTGATTTTAATGTGCATACCTTGTGTTGCAGCTCGTGGTCCAAGAATTCAAGTTGACAAGCTTTCGCGTGGACTTTGTAGTACCCCCGCTCGCCTGTGATTTTCGGTGTGGATATGCCAGAAAAGGGACCACAAAAGTTGGATTTTCGGACGAGTGACTATCCAAGGTAGATTATGGTGCCAATTTTGTCTCTAGCATGCTTAGTTCATGAGTTAGGGTCTCCCCCAACTAAACTTTTTCTTGCCATTATTTCGGCACGAGGTGGCGCGCCGTCTTGAGGCCCTGTCACTTTTTGTTTTTGCGTGGGGTAGGCCTTCTATCTTAGCCACTGGCGTCGCTTACAAAATTCGTTCAGCCACGGCATTTGGACCTGAGAGAGCCCTCTTGTGGGCTATCCAAGGGTGTAAGTTGAAAAATCGGGCATTGATGTAGGGGTGATTTTAATGTGCATACCTTGTGTTGCAGCTCGTAGTCCAAGAATTCAAGTTGCAAGCTTTCGCGAGGACTTTGTAGTACCCCCGCTCGCCTGTGATTTTCGGTGTGGATATGCCAGAAAAGGGACACAAAAGATGGATTTTCGGACGAGTGACTATCCAACGTAGATTATGGTGCAAATTTTGTCTCTCTAGCATGCTTAGTTCATGAGTTAGGGTTCCCCCAACTAAACTTATTTCTTGCCATTACTTCGGCATGAGGTGGCACGCCGTCTTGAGGCCCGTCACTTTTTGATTTTGGCGTGGGGTAGACCTACTATCTTAGCCACTAGCTTCGTTTACAAAATTCGTTCAGCCACGGCATTTGGAATGTAGAGAGCCCTCGTGTGGGGCTATCCAAGGGTGTAAGCTTAAAAAAAATCGGGCATTGATGTGGGGGTATATTTAACGTGCATACCTTGTGTTCCAGCTCGGAGTCCAAGTATTCAAGTCAACAAGCTTCGTGAGGACTTTGTAGTACCCCGCTCGCCTGTGATTTCCGGTCTGGAGATGCCAGAAAAGGGACCACCAAAGTCGGAATTTCGGACGAGTGACTATCCAAGGTAGATTATGGTGCAAATTTGTCTCTCTATCATGCTTAGTTCATGAGTTAGGGTCTCCCCCAACTAAACTTATTTCTTGCCATTACTGCGGCACAAGGTGCACGCCATCTTGAGGCCCCGTCACTTTTGATTTTGGCGTGGGGTAGGCCTACTATCTTAGCCACTGGCGTCGCTTACAAAATTCGTTTTTCCTGGCAGTTGGACCTGAAGAGAGCCCTCGGTGGGGCTATCCAAGGTGTAAGCTTGAAAAAATCGGCCACTGATGTGGGGGTGATTTTAACGTGCATATTTTGTGTTGCAGCTCGGAGTCCAAGAAATCAAGTTGGCAAGCTTTCGCGAGGACTTTGTAGTACCCCGCTTGCCTGTGATTTCCGGTGTGGATATGCCAGAAAAGGGACCACAAAAGTCGGATTTTCGGACGAGTGACTATCCAAGGTAGATTATGGTGCAAATTTTGTCTCTCTAGCATGCTTAGTTCATGAGTTAGGGTCTCCCCCAACTAAACTTACTTCTTGCCATTACTTCGCACGAGGTGGCGCGCCGTCTTGAGGCCCGTCACTTTTGATTTTGGCGTGGGGTTGGCCTACTATCTTAGCCACTGGCGTCGCTTACAAATTTGGTTCAGCCACGGCGTTTGGACCTGAAGAGAGCCCTCATGTGGGGCTATCCAAGGGTGTAAGCTTGAAAAAATCGGGCATTGATGTAGGGGTGATTTTAATGTGCATACCTTGTGTTGCAGCTCGTAGTCCAAGAATTCAAGTTGGCGAGCTTTCGCGAGGACTTTGTAGTACCCCCGCTCGCCTGTGATTTTCGGTGTGGATATGCCAGAAAAGGGACCACAAAAGTGGATTTTCGGACGAGTGACTATCCAACGTAGATTATGGTGCAAATTTTGTCTCTCTAGCATGCTTAGTTCATGAGTTAGGGTCTCCCCCAACTAAACTTATTTCTTGCCATTACTTCGGCATGAGGTGGCACGCCGTCTTGAGGCCCCGTCAATTTTTGATTTTGGCTTGGGGTAGGCCTGCTGTCTTAGCCACTAGTGTCGTTTACAAAATTCGTTCAGCCACGGCATTTGGAATTGTAAGAGAGCCCTCGTGTGGGGCTATCCAAGGGTGTAAGCTTGAAAAAATCGGGCATTGATGTGGGGGTATATTCAACGTGCATACCTTGTGTTCCAGCTCGGAGTCCAAGATTTCAAGTTGTCAAGCTTTCGTGAGGACTTTGTAGTATCCCCGCTCGCCTGTGATTTCCGGTCTGGAGATGCCAGAAAAGGGACCACCAAAGTCGGAATTTCGGACGAGTGACTATCCAAGGTAGATTATGGTGCAAATTTTGTCTCTCTAGCATGCTTAGTTCATGAGTTAGGGTCTCCCCCAACTAAACTTATTTCTTGCCATTACTTCGGCACGAGGTGGCGCCGTCTTGAGGCCCGTCACTTTTGATTTTGGCGTGGGGTTAGGCCTACTATCTTAGCCACTGGCGTCGCTTACAAAATTCGTTCAGCCTGGGTTTGGACCTGAAGAGAGCCCTCGTGTGGGGCTATCCAAGGGTGTAAGCTTGAAAAATCGGGCATTGATGTGGGGGTGATTTTAACGTGCTACCTTGTGTTGCAGCTCGGAGTCCAAAATTCAAGTTGGCAAGCTTTCGCGAGGACTTTGTAGTACCCCTGCTGCCTGTGATTTCCGGTGTGGATATGCCAGAAAAGGACCACAAAAGTCGGATTTTCGGACGAGTGACTATCCAAGGTAGATTATGGTGCAATTTTGTCTCCTAGCATGCTTAGTTCATGAGTTAGGGTCTCCCCAACTAAACTTATTTCTTGCCATTACTTCGCACGAGGTGGCGCGCCGTCTTGAGGCCCCGTCACTTTTTGTTTTGGCGTGGGTTGGCCTACTATCTTAGCACTGGCGTCGCTTACAAATTCGTTCAGCCCGGCGTTTGGACCTGAAGAGAGCCCTCGTGTGGGGCTATCCAAGGGTGTAAGCTTGAAAAAATCGGGCATTGATGTGGGGTGATTTTAAGGCTACCTTGTGTTGCAGCTCGGAGTCCAAGAATTCAAGTTGGCAAGCTTTCGTGAGGACTTTGTAGTACCCCCGGCTCGCCTGTGATTTCGGTGTTGGATATGCCAGAAAAGGGACCATCAAAGTCGGATTTTCGAGGAGTGACTATCCAAGGTAGATTATGGTGCAATTTGTCTCTCTAGCATGCTTAGTTCATGAGTTAGGGTCTCCCCCAATAAACTTTTTCTTGCCATTATTCGGCACGAGGTGGCGCCGTCTTGAGGCCCGTCACTTTTTGTTTTGGCGTGGGGTAGGCCTACTATCTTAGCCACTGGCGTCGCTTACAAAATTCGTTCAGCCACGGGTTTGGACCTGAGAGAGCCCTCTGTGGGGCTATCCAAGGGTGTAAGCTTGAAAAAATCGGGCATTGATGTGGGGGTGATTTTAAGTGCATACCTTGTGTTGCAGCTCGGAGTCCAAGAATTCAAGTTTGGCAAGCTTTCGTGAGGACTTTGTAGTACCCCGCTCGCCTGTGATTTCGGTGTGGAATGCCAAAAAGGGACCATCAAAGTCGGAATTTCGGAGGAGTGACTATCAAGGTAGATTATGGTGCAAATTGTCTCTCTAGCATGCTTAGTTCATGAGTTAGGGTCTCCCCAACTAAACTTATTTCTTGCCATTACTTCGCACGAGGTGGCGCGCCGTCTTGAGGCCCGTCACTTTTGTTTTTGGCGTGGGGTAGGCCTACTATCTTAGCCACTGGCGTCGCTTACAAAATTCGTTCAGCCACGGCGTTTGGACCTGAGAGAGCCCTCTGTGGGGCTATCCAAGGGTGTAAGCTTGAAAAATCGGGCATTGATGTGGGGTGATTTTAAGTGCATACCTTGTGTTGCAGCTCGGAGTCCAAGAATTCAAGTGGCAAGCTTTCGTGAGGACTTTGTAGTACCCGCTCGCCTGTGATTTCGGTGTGATATGCAGAAAAGGACACAAAGTCGATTTCGGAGAGTGACTATCCAAGGTAGATTATGGTGCAAATTTGTCTCTCTAGCATGCTTAGTTCATGAGTTAGGTCTCCCCAACTAAACTTATTCTTGCCATTACTTCGGCACGAGGTGGCGCGCCGTCTTGAGGCCCCGTCACTTTTTGATTTTGGCGTGGGGTAGGCCTACTATCTTAGCCACTGGCGTCGCTTACAAAATTCGTTCGCCACGGCGTTTGGACCTGAGAGAGCCCTCGTGTGGGCTATCCAAGGGTGTAAGCTTGAAAAAATCGGCATTGATGTGGGGTGATTTTAAGTGCATACTTGTGTGCAGCTCGGAGTCCAAGAATTCAAGTTGGCAAGCTTTCGTGAGGACTTTGTAGTACCCCTTTTTGGCGTGGGTAGGCCTACTATCTTAGCCACTGGCGTCGCTTACAAAATTCGTTCAGCCACGGCGTTTGGACCTGAAGAGAGCCCTCGTGTGGGCTATCCAAGGGTGTAAGCTTGAAAAAATCGGGCATTGATGTGGGTGATTTTAATGTGCATACCTTGTGTTGCAGCTCGAGTCCAAGAATTCAAGTTGGCAAGCTTTCGTGAGGACTTTGTAGTACCCCGCTCGCCTGTGATTTCCGTGTGATATGCCAGAAAAGGGACCACAAAGTCGGAATTTCGGAGGAGTGACTATCCAAGGTAGATTATGGTGCAAATGTTGTCTCTCTAGCATGCTTAGTTCATGAGTTAGGGTTCCCCCAACTAAACTTATTTCTTGCCATTACTTCGGCACGAGGTGGCGCGCCGTCTTGAGGCCCCGTCACTTTTTGTTTTGGCGTGGGGTAGGCCTACTTCTTAGCCACTGGCGTCGCTTACAAAATTCGTTCAGCCACGGCGTTTGGACCTGAAGAGAGCCCTTGTGGGCTATCCAAGGGTGTAAGCTTGAAAAAATCGGGCATTGATGTGGGGGTGATTTTAATGTGCATCCTTGTGTTGCAGCTCGGAGTCCAAGAATTCAAGTTGGCAAGCTTTCGGAGGACTTTGTAGTACCCCCGCTGCCTGTGATTTCGGTTGGATGCCAGAAAAGGGACCACAAAAGTCGGAATTCGGAGAGTGACTATCCAAGGTAGATTATGGTGCAAATTTGTCCTCTAGCATGCTTAGTTCATGAGTTAGGGTCCCCCCAACTAAACTTATTTCTTGCCATTACTTCGGCACGAGGTGGCGCGCCGTCTTGGGCCCCGTCCTTTTTGATTTTGGCGTGGGGTAGGCCTACTATCTTAGCCACTGGCGTCGCTTACAAAATTCGTTCTGCCAGGCGTTGGACCTGAAGAGAGCCCTCTTGTGGGTATCCAAGGGTGAACTTGAAAAAATCGGCAATGATGTGGGGTGATTTTAAGTGCATACCTTGTGTTGCAGCTCGGAGTCCAAGAATTCAAGTTGGCAAGCTTTCGTGAGGACTTTGTAGTACCCCCGCTCGCCTGTGATTTCGGTCTGGAGATGCCAGAAAAGGGACCACAAAAGTCAGATTTTCGGACGAGTGACTATCCAAGGTAGATTATGGTGCAAATTTTGTCTCTCTAGAATGCTTAGTTCATGAGTTAGGGTCTCCCCCAACTAAACTTATTTCTTGCCATTACTTCGGCACGAGGTGTCGCGCCGTCTTGAGGCCCCGTCACTTTTTGATTTTGGCGTGGGGTAGGCCTACTATCTTAGCCACTGGCGTCGCTTACAAAATTCGTTTATTCCTGGCGTTTGGACCTGTAGAGAGCCCTCGTGTGGGCTATCCAAGGGTGTAAGCTTGAAAAAATCGGACATTGATGTGGGGTGATTTTAACGTGCATACCTTGTGTTGCAGCTCGGAGTCCAAGAATTCAAGTTGGCAAGCTTTCGCGAGGACTTTGTAGTACCCCTGTTCGCCTGTGATTTCCGGTCTGGAGATGCCAGAAAAGGGACCACAAAAGTCATTTTCGGACGAGTGACTATCCAAGTAGATTATGGTGCAAATTTTGTCTCTCTAGCATGCTTAGTTCATGAGTTAGGGTCTCCCCCAACTAACTTATTTCTTGCCATTACTTCGGCACGAGGTGTGCGCGCCGTCTTGAGGCCCCGTCACTTTTTTGTTTTGGCGTGGGGTAGGCCTACTATCTTAGCCACTGGCGTCGCTTACAAAATTCGTTGCCGGCGTTTGGACCTGAAGAGAGCCCTCGTGTGGGGCTATCCAAGGGTGTAAGCTTGAAAAAATCGGGCATTGATGTGGGGGTGATTTTAACGTGCATACCTTGTGTTGCAGCTCGGAGTCCAAGAATTCAAGTTGGCAAGCTTTCGCGAGGACTTTGTAGTACCCCCGCTCGCCTGTGATTTCCGGTCTGAGATGCCAGAAAAGGGACCACAAAAGTCGGATTTTCGGACGAGTGACTATCCAAGGTAGATTATGGTGCAAATTTTGTCTCTCTAGCATGCTTAGTTCATGAGTTAGGGTCTCCCCCAACTAAACTTATTTCTTGCCATTACTTCGGCACGAGGTGGCGCGCCGTCTTGAGGCCCCGTCACTTTTTGATTTTGGCGTGGGGTAGGCCTACTATCTTAGCCACTGGCGTCGCTTACAAAATTCGTTCAGCCACGGCGTTTGGACCTGAAGAGAGCCCTCGTGTGGGGCTATCCAAGGGTGTAAGCTTGAAAAAATCGGGCATTGATGTGGGGGTGATTTTAATGTGCATTCCTTGTGTTGCAGCTCGGAGTCCAAGAATTCAAGTTGGCAAGCTTTCGCGAGGACTTTGTAGTACCCCTGCTCGCCTGTGATTTCCGGTCTGGAGATGCCAGAAAAGGGACCACAAAAGTCCTATTTTCAGACGAGTGACTATCCAATGTAGATTATGGTGCAAATTTTGTCTCTCTAGCATGCTTAGTTCATGAGTTAGGGTCTCCCCCAACTAAACTTATTTCTTGCCATTACTTCGGCATGAGGTGGCGCGCCGTCTTGAGGCCCCGTCACTTTTTGATTTTGGCGTGGGGTAGGCCTGCTATCTTAGCCACTAGCGTCGTTAACAAAAATTCGTTCAGCCACGGCATTTGGAATTGTAGAGAGCCCTCGTGTGGGGCTATCCAAGGGTGTAAGCTTGAAAAAATCGGGCATTGATATGGGGGTATTTTTAATGTGCATACCTTGTGTTCCAGCTCGGAGTCCAAGAATTCAAGTTGGCAAGCTTTCGTGAGGACTTTGTAGTACCCCCGCTCGCCTGTGATTTCCAGTCTGGAGATGCCAGAAAAGGGACCACAAAAGTCGGATTTTCAGACGAGTGACTATCCAAGGTAGATTTTTGTGCAAATTTTGACTCTCTAGCATGCTTAGTTCATGAGTTAGGGTCTCCCCCAACTAAACTTATTTCTTGCCATTACTTCGACACGAGGTGGCGCGCCGTCTTGAGGCCCCGTCACTTTTTGATTTTGGCGTGGGGTTGGCCTACTATCTTAGCCACTGGCGTCGCTTACAAAATTCGTTCAGCCACGGCGTTTGGACCTGAAGAGAGCCCTCGTGTGGGGCTATCCAAGGGTGTAAGCTTGAAAAAATCGGGCATTGATGTGGGATGATTTTAACGTGCTTACCTTGTGTTGCAGCTCGGAGTCAAAAATTCAAGTTGGCAAGCTTTCGCGAGGACTTTGTAGTACCCCTGCTCGTCTGTGATTTCCGGTCTAGAGATGCCAGAAAAGGGACCACAAAAGTCGGATTTTCGGGCTAGTGACTATCCAAGGTAGATTATGGTGCCAATTTTGTCTCTCTAGCATGCTTAGTTCATGAGTTAGGGTCTCCCCCAACTAAACTTATTTCTTGCCATTACTTCGGCACGAGGTGTCGCGCCGTCTTGAGGCCCCGTCACTTTTTGTTTTTGGCGTGGGGTAGGCCTACTATCTTAGCCACTGGCGTCGCTTACAAAATTTGGCGTTTGGACCTGAAGGGAGCCCTCGTGTGGTGCTATCCAAGGGTGTAAGCTTGAAAAAATCGGGCCTTGATGTGGAGTGATTTTAACGTGCTTACCTTGTGTTGCAGCTCGGAGTCCAAGAATTTAAGTTGGCAAGCTTTCGCGAGGACTTTGTAGTACCCCTGCTCGCCTGTGATTTCCGGTCTGGAGAAAAGGGACCACAAAAGTCGGATTTTCGGACGAGTGACTATCCAAGGTAGATTATGGTGGAAATTTTGTCTCTCTAGCATGCTAAGTTCATGAGTTAGGGTCTCCCCCAACTAAACTTATTTCTTGCCTTTTACTTTGGCACGAGGTGGCGCGCCGTCTTGAGGCCTCGTCACTTTTTGATTTTTGCGTGGGGTAGGCCTACTATTTTAGCCACTGGCGTCGCTTACAAAATTCGTTCAGCCACGTGTTCGGACCTGAAGAGAGCCCCGTGTGGGGCTATCCAAGGGTGTTAGCTTGAACAAATCGGGCAATGATGTGGGGGTGATTTTAACGGGCTTACCTTGTGTTGCAGCTTGGAGTCCAAGAATTCAAGTTGGCAAGCTTTCGCGAGGACTTTGTAGTACCCCTGCTCGCCTGTGACTTCCGGTCTGGAGATGCCAGAAAAGGGACCACAAAAGTCAGATTTTTGGACGAGTGACTATCCAAGGTAGATTATGGTGCAAATTTTGTCTCTCTAGCATGCTTAGTTCATGAGTTAGGGTGTCCCCCAACTAAACTTATTTCTTGCCATTACTTCGGCACGAGGTGGCGCGCCGTCTTGAGGCCTCGTCACTTTTTGATTTTGGCGTGGATATGCCTACTATCTTAGCCACTGGCGTCGCTTTCAAAATTCGTTCAGCCACGGTGTTCGGACCTGAAGAGAGCCCTCGTGTTGGGCTATCCAAGGGTGTAAGCTTGAACAAATCCGGCATTGATGTGGGGGTGATTTTAACGTGCTTACCTTGTGTTGCAGCTCGGAGTCCAAGAATTCAAGTTTGCAAGCTTTCGCGAGGACTTTGTAGTACCCCCCGCTCGCCTGTGATTTCCTGTCTGCGAAAAAAGGGACCATAAAAGTTGAATTTTTGGACGATTGACTATACAAGGTAGATTCAGGTACAAATTTTGTCCTTCTAGCATGCTAAGTTCATGAGTTATGACCCCCCCCCCACCAACTAAACTTATTTCTTGCCATTACTCTGCACGACGTATCGCGCTGTCTTGAGGACCTGTCACTTTTTGCCTTTGGCATGGGGTAGGCCTACTATCTTAGCCACTCGCGTCGCTTACACAATCAATACAGCCATGGCGTTTGAACCTGAAGAGAGCCTTTGTTTGGGGCTATCCAAGGGTTTGTGCAAATTAGCATATTGCAATATTGTACCAGCATTCCACAGGATTTTCATCATGCAAAAACAAAGTTTAAATATATATACATATATATATATTTCTTGATAATAAATATAGGCTATTGCTGTTTATACAAAAAAGGCTTTCTATTTTTATATATATATATTATTGTAAAAGAAATGTAAGAACTATTAATTTTGTGATGACGACAGTTTCTGATTATTGTATAATCCTATTTGTGAACTCTTTGTAGTATTATCACATAAGTGTGCTATGCAGAGACTGAAAAATTAAGTCAAATTATCATGTAGTATTTATGACTGGCAAGTTTTAAGTTTATTCCAATTCAGGTGTAAATTTTCGACGATTTGATTCAAATTCTAGTGATAGTCGCCACACAATTTAATATCCCATTTACAAAACTACATTTTTATAACTCATGAGTTTAAGTGGAAATGATGAAAACATTTTGGTTACATTTTACCATAAAGACCAGTGCAGTATCTTGCCTGCCACAACATGCCATGGAATGTACAAGGTCACTCTTTTTGTAAACAAGGGTTACATGGTCTGTGTGAGCACAAAAATGTGCTTACCAGTAAACAGCTTTATAGAATTGGGCCAGGTTGCTGGCTAGTAGCTAGGAGTACATCAATGTGACCTTCGCTCTGAACTAGTCTTAACCACACAATGAAATAGGAAGGAACTATAAAGTATAAATAAATAGTAAACTTGGAGTACAACCATGTGTCGATCTCTTTTGTGAGAGTGGTGGCTCTGAAAAGAGCCTGTGTGGTCTCGACGTTTCGATATTTAATATCCCATTAAAACAAACTACATGGTGTGGTCTCGACGTTTCGAACAGTATACTCTGCTCGTCTTCAGGAGAATGCTGGACTGCTGGCGGTGATGGAGCTTAAGTAGCGCTTGCGGGATGCACATATTTTGGGCGGGAAGGGTCAAAGCTGGTCTTGGCCGGTCTCAGAGCCACCACTCTCACAAAAGAGATTTACACTTGGTTTGTTGTGCCCGCAAGTTTACTATTCATTTTTAATTCCTTCCTATTTTTCCACACCATGCAAAGCTTGAAACATTACTCACACAATGAAACTTTATTGCTTTGCTTTGTTTATCACCATTTTAATTACAGCTGTGTTATACTTACATAAATGCAATGTTAACATTATACTTCTTTTGATCAGAGAATTTACCGTTTGTTTCACGGAATTCAAACCTTTACAGCGTATGATTGATTATATTACGAATATTACGAGTCACTGTTGTGAAATTATACAATTTTTTAAATATCTGTAAAATTAACAGTCGTCTTCTTAGAAAATCTGCTTTTAGTATTGACATGGTGAAGGAAGTGAGTATAAAAATTAAACTACTTATTAAATACTTTTGAAATTATTGTTGAGTTTAATGATGATCGTCTTCTAGTTTGGAGACACAAAATAAGTGATATACACGTACAAGTGCAACAGGATAGTTTTTTGAAGAAAAAAAGAAGACGGTTTGGTTTAGAATGTACCGTTTTTGGACATGGGCAATTCCACACTAATGGGCCAAAAGATAACTTTGTAAAATAGGCATGTGAGAGCGAGACAAAAGTAACCATTCTGTTACAGTCTTCTCCTTTACATTTTAAATCTGTTTATGATTGTTTGTAGTAAAAAATAACAAATTACTCGGTGACCTCTAGGAATTACAAGGTCATATAAAATGTGTTACGTATGTATCAAAGACAGACATATGGCCTGGAAAGGAAAGAAAGAATGAAAAAACAGTTACAAAATACTGTGTCAGTAACTTTCCTAACCCTTAAAGATTGTATGCAATAAAACTGAGATGTTGCTGTGGGTATTAAGGCAATAACAATCGGAAATAAATCACGTACAAACATTGGACAGACGCTTTTGTGGCAAAATTATGTCCTTGTTTGTACGTATAAATTTGTTTTTAAAACTTAAAATTTCTTAATAAGCCATGGAAGAAGTTTCTTAATTTTGGCTGGTAACTATCCCTATGGGTCTGTAGAATTGGTATCTGGACAACATTGGGCAATACATTTATTTTAATAGAACCTCTATCAAATGATAACAAAAATGTCTGTCCTTGTTACATACGTATAAAACTTGAAGAATTATCTCCTCCAGTTTTTTAAACACTCGGTCATTTACCTCTTTTTTGTTAGCCACAATCCTCATGTGCTTCTGAATGTACACAGACAAACATATATGACAACATGCTTCATTTTGTTACTACTATCCAACGTTCCCCTCCCGTGTCACTCTTTTGTGCCCATTAGTGTGGAATTGCCCACATGCTAAATCCACCCAAATCTTTACAGAGCGAAATGCTTGACTGAGTAAAATGAGTAAATTACGCGCCTTTCTGTATGGGACTGATGGTGGCGTGACGCACACGCGTTTGCGCGTCTGCCTAGTGCACAACTCCTCGGCGTTTGCCAACCATGTACGCATGCGTGAATGTATAATTAGCATACTTCAGTGGAAAGGTCCACTGTCGATTTGGGCAGTGGCTATAACCGGTCCGGCACCCGTTTGGATTGGCTGTAAAATCAATGGCCCCTGTTGATTGACAACCCCCTCTAGGAAGTAAGGCATGGTCCAGCTTAGGATAGCATGGCATATGAGCTGACTAGTGTGTACGGCGTGGTTAAGACACTGGACATATTGCATGTTAGCATAGAACCGCACAATAAGTTTTGACCCCAATAGATGCCCCTCCTGCCAATTTCAATAAAAACCTCTTCAATCTAACGTCTGACTCATTTAAAATGGAGGTTCCATCGCGTCAGCATTCACAGTAAAGAAAAGACTATTTCAGTTTCAACAGTTTACCCTTCAGTGGTCAAATATAGATTATTCAAACTCATTAGGTCGCAACGATCATTCAATATCGCAAAAGCCAACAGCAAGAGGCTGGTCAACCACTCAATTTCATCAATAAGCACACATTTTTCTAACTGTTGTATTCAAAATCGTTTCAATGATTTATTGTGCCTGCTGAAGAGTAGATATTCGGGGGAAATTAATTAATCTACACTAGTTCGGCATTGTATATGTCGCCCTCTAGAGCGATTTTAAAGGAAAATAATGGCTGCCCGTGGTCAGTACAGACTAGTGAACAATTCAAATCAGAGGAGCATTCATCTGCTGGGAGGAAAGGCCCAGCTGATTGGCGGATGATTTGGCCTATACCCAACAACTCATTCACAGTGCATCAGATGGTACAACTATACCGAGATGCCAAGAACATCAACACAGTGAAGGTTAGAAACCAACTTTAAAAATTATGAACATAGAAACTAAAAAAAAGAACAAAAAAAGACTAAAAGGACATGTAATTTGTTTTGCTAGTTTACGTTTGTAACAAACCCTGATGATGAAAACATTAGAAATTCAACTATAAAATGGTGAATATGTAGTCTTGAATGCATATAAAAGTATTGGGAATTGAAAATGTCCCCACACTTTAGTGGACTTCAAGGGATATGAAAAATTTCCACAGGCCTATATTGATTAATTTCGACCTAGCTTGAAAAGCCGAATTTGGGAAATCGGGGGTCGATTTCACAAAACTCTTCCTAACTTAGGACTAGTCCTAGGCAATGCTAAGACATAGGACTCACTGGTCCTAACTTAAGACTAGTCCTATCTCTTACTGTCTAAGCATTGCCTAGGACTAGTCCTAAGTTAGGAAGAGTTTTGTGAAATCGACCCCAGTTGTTGCGGGCACCTCCCCTGATGTCACCGTATCGGATTTGAATGATATGTACTCTCTTATCCTATGAAATATTGGGATTCTTGTGCAAAAATTAGTATGGTGGCCCTGAAGGGACATCGAGCATACATATCTACGTGAACATTTAAGTAAATAATCAAAGTTTTTGCCCAAATTCGCATACATTCACGTAAATATTTACGTAAATATTTGCGTTAACGCACAATCTTTGAATATTCACGTAAATGTTTACGTAAATACTCACAAATTGTGCCCCAAATCGGAAATATTCCCGTAAATATTTACGTAAATATTTGCGAGTTGTGCCCAAAGTCGCAAATATTTACGTAAATATTTGCTACTGGAACACAAGTTGTGAATATTCACGTCAATATTAACGTAAATATTGGAGAGTTCGGGGTACAAATCGTGAATATTAACGTAAATAGTTACGTGAAAATTTACGAATTGTTTCTCAAGGGCAAAAATCGTGAATATTTACGTAAATTTTCACGTAAATATATTTGTTTGAAGTCCCTTCAGGGCCACCATAAGTATGTAATATTGCAGTTTAACAAAATTCTGCTTATCACTTTTGTCTTTTATTTGGCTTTGTTTTTTAACATTGCGTTTTGAGGCCGTTTTGCGGCAATACTGTGCTTGATAAGTTTGTTTTTATTATTAAAATTATCAACAAAAGAAAGGTCTATAAAGCTCCTCTGACGGGGCTTCATGCTATAGCGAAAATGAGACAGTGATCAAGGTGGCAGACCAGTATTCAGTATTGTTATTGCACGTATTGTAACGTGAAAAAGGGATGAAGACGGCATGACCCAATGCCAATGGAATTGCATGTACACTTGGTATGTAGCATTGTGTAATACACGTATCTGAACCCAGTGCACCTGTTGTAAAGAGATAGGGTTCGCCCCTGTGTTCCTGTTTCATTGGCAGCATATTGCGCTACAGCACCGTGTAAACCATCACATGGTGCTATGTAAAGGAAAACATGTCTCATACTTCAAAACGTTCCAAAGGATATTATACGCTACGAGGAGTGGCTTTATGACTAGCGATCTACTACATTCATTCAACCAGTCTGATGGTGTGGATGAGCATGGCTGACACAACCGTTCTCAGAAATGGCATCGAAAACGTGAGTGTTTAGCAACACTTTTGGGACTAAAGTGCACATTTTTTTTCTGGAAACCCAGATGTTCCAACGGATACTATACGCTACGAGGAGTGGCTTTATGACCAGCGATCCTACTACATTCATTCAACCAGTCTGATGGTGTGGATGAGCATGGCTGACACAACCGTTCTCAGAAATGGCATCGAAAACGTGAGTGTTTAGCAACACTTTTGGGACTAAAGTGCACATTTTTTTTCTGGAAACCCAGATGTTCCAACGGATACTATACGCTACAAGGAGTGGCTTTATGACCAGCGATCCTACTACATTCATTCAACCAGTCTGATGGTGTGGATGAGCATGGCTGACACAACCGTTCTCAGAAATGGCATCGAAAACGTGAGTGTTTAGCAACACTTTTGGGACTAAAGTGCACAGTTTTGTCTGGAAACCCAGATGTTCCAACGGATACTATACGCTACAAGGAGTGGCTTTATGACCAGCGATCCTACTACATTCATTCAACCAGTCTGATGGTGTGGATGAGCATGGCTGACACAACCGTTCTCAGAAATGGCATCGAAAACGTGAGTGTTTAGCAACACTTTTGGGACTAAAGTGCACAGTTTTGTCTGGAAACCCAGATGTTCCAACGGGTATACGTACGAGGAGTGGCTTAATGACCAGCGATCCTACTACATTCATTCAACCAGTCTGATGGTGTGGAGGAGCATGGCTGACACAACCGTTCTCAGAAATGGCATCGAAAACGTGAGTGTTTAGCAACACTTTTGGGACTAAAGTGCACAGTTTTGTCTGGAAACCCAGATGTTTCAACGGGTATACGCTACAAGGAGTGGCTTAATGACCAGCGATCCTACTACATTCATTCAACCAGTCTGATGGTGTGGAGGAGCATGGCTGATACAACCGTTCTCAGAAATGGCATCGAAAACGTGAGTGTTTAGCAACACTTTTGGGACTAAAGTGCACAGTTTTGTCTGGAAACCTTACAAGGTGTCTGAATCTTTTTTCTTCTTTACAAATCTAGGAAAAAACTCCCGTTTCGAGCCCTTATTGCTTTTCTTGTGGCGAAGGTTACTGATGTGCTCGATTTATAAAAAACACAATTATTTTGAGTTGTAAAGAGACATGTATGTGGGAATATACCATGGAGGAAGGAATCGGACACACTTTTTTTTAGTGTACGCTACTTGGGCATGAATTTTGTTTTGCCCACTTCCATGGCAAAATAGCCTAGCTCGAAAGAATCAAATGTACATGACTCAAGACAGAGATGAGCTGTTTTGCCATCAAAACGGCCGGGACGAAAGTGTAAAAAAAAAAGACCAAGATGGGACATGCCATATACAAAACCATACATTGTAGTTTGAAACTTCCATAAATAACACCCTTAATTTACCCAGAAATGATCTTACATTGACAACCCAAATTGTCGGTCGAGTTGGGCTGTTTTGCCGTTACCATTGAGTAGGTGTTGTGACTTACACTTGGTGATTCCAATGCATATTATGGGTATTGTTCGTATTCTGAATTATCGGTTGACACCCAAGTACCAAAACAGTGTGGAATGTGGCATTCCGGTCACCGTGAAACGGAGCCGACTCCACCTGTTGAAATAACTGCATACGTTTAACAAAGCTAACAAATGAATTCAAGATAAAGCCATTTAAAGGCACAGTACACGTTTGGGATTGACTCTGAAAATTAATGGCAATAAAAACTGACTTGGTAAGAAGTACAGCAGCTTTGGGTAGTATAATGCATTTTGAGAAACTTTTAACTTTGAAGTACTACGGTTATGGAAAATATCTCACTTTGTATTTCCCAAAATTTAAATCTGAGAAGCGTTTCTGCAGACTGTTTAGTGTACTTCTATGATTCTTCTGAGAGTACAGAAACCCAGTTGAACATGCATTTGCGAGGCCTTCGAGGTAACCCCGCTCGCCTGTGATTTCCAGTCTGAATTTTCGTCTTTGTAACATGCTTAGTTTAAGAGTTATGGTCAAACTTAACTAAATTTATTTCTTGCCAGTATTCGGCATGACTAGTCGTGTCCGCGTTTTTTGCTTGTACCCTGGGGGTAGGCCTATACTCTCTCAGCCACCCGCGTCGCTTAAAAAATCATCACAGCCACGGCGTTTCAACTTGGAGCGAGCCCTCGAAAAGGGCTTTCCAATGGTGTAAAGCTCGAACAAATCCAGCAATGATCTGAGGGTGAATCGAACTTGTATACCTTGTGTTTCAGCTGAGAGTACACCAATCCAGTTGAACAGACTTTTGCGAGAACTTCGGACTTCTTCGCTCGCCTGTAATTTCCGTACTGAAAGATGCAGACAAGGACATAAACGTTTGATGTTCGACGAGTGACTACCAAGGCAGAGTCAGTCACATTTTTGTCTCATTAGCTGCTTAGTTCATGAGTATGGTCAAACTTATAAAAATTCACCAAAATCGAACCCTGCCAAAATGCCCATTTCTGCGATCACTTTTTGGGGCACTCCCCCCGATGCTGCCCATATAATTTTTAAGTCCGCAAATTTTTATCCCGGATATATTTAGCTTTTTTGGGACAAAATGTGACGTCCCATCTGCAAAAAACTCCCAATTGCCAGGGTTTTTTGGGAAATTGGGCCCTTTTTCCACACGAAAAGTTTTTGGGGTATTAATCTATCGTTTTTCACCGTAATTTAAAATTTTTTTTTTTTTACCCCCCTTAAAAAAATTATAAGGTGTACCCTTATTTAAAATTCACCAAAAAACGAACCCGCCAAAAAGCCCCATTTCTGCGATACTTTTTGGGGCACCCCCCGATGTCCCCTATAATTTTCAAGTCCGAACTCTTTTATCCCAGGATATATTGAGCTTTTTCGGGGGCAAAATCGGAGTCAACATCTCGCAAAAAGCTCCTAATTGCCAGGGTTTTTTGGGAAATTGGGCCCTTTTTCCCCCACGGAAAAGTGTCTTTTGGGGTATTTAATCTATCGTTTTGCACCGTCAATTTAA
>JASTWB010000115.1:5000-50825 GCA_032158295.1 Pycnopodia helianthoides
AACATAGCTCCGCATACTTTGCAGGAAAAAAATATTGAGCGCTTTGAGACGCCAATTGGTGTGATAAAGCACTATATAAGAACTCAGAATTGTATAAGAACTCAGTATTAAAAGGCAACACAAATATGTATTTATAAAGACATGATTGTGCAAAATTGAAGCAGTGAGTGGATTTACTTTCTCCCGTTATCTCTTCACTTTCAATTTGCAAATATAGAAATAAAAGTGTATTGCAAAGTATTTGTGGCATGACTTTTACCTTCAGTTCTTCAAAGAGTTGAGCGGTAGCATGAGGGCTTGGACACCATAGAATCCGCAGCTTGGGAAAGTGCATTGTAAGGAGAGCAATCTTTGAGGACAGGTCATTGAAGGTAATCTCGCTGGAGGCTGTACTCTTGGACTAAAAAAGGAAAATGTATGACTTATTAGGCAAAGTCCAAATTGACACTTCAATAATTCACATCGATGTATCTTGGCTGTAGCTGAAGACATAAGACATAAGACATAAGACATAAGAAACTTTATTACTCTCCAAAAAGAAGAAATTACATTGCTCGCACAAGTTTAAAAACACTACAAAAAACAAAAAGTTAAAAAAGTTACAAATGACAGATACAAATATTGCACAAGAAACAATGCACAAGGATTTAAAAAAAAAAATCCATATGTTCACCACACACCCAGTCTAGCCATGTAAACAAAACAAGATAAAACAAGATAAGAGCAAGATTGTTTGCTTATGATCACAGGTCTATTTCCCATGTGAAGATCTTGGCCCAATGTCATGGCTCTGTTTACTAGAAGCAGGGATTTACACGCTTTCGATTCAAGGTAAGCAGGTTTTTTTTTGCCTGTGCGCATGCATACTCCACATTTTTAGGCATTCTTCGCTTATGTAGATAGCGCATAATTCCTGCGGTTGCCCTGTAAGCGAAGAGTATGATCACTAAGTGCATAATTCGGCGATAAGTAGAGCCATGAACTGGGGCCCAGTGGATGCATGAAGGACAGGGAGATCTGGGGACACTTCCCTCTTAACATCATTGGCCGAGGACACTACTCGACTAAAGAGAATACAGTTCACTAGCGATGAAGATCTTGTGAAAGAAAAAAGACTTACTTGCAAGGAAAAGGATTTCTTGGGGTCAAACTCGATGAGCAGTACAGGGTTCTTGTAGTAGCAGGTCATGGACATGGCTTGATTGAACAACCTCCCCGATGCCAAGGATCCTATCAGATCACTGATGCTCTTTCTCTCCACGCAGATCTCAGGGGTTAGGATGTATTCCCTGACCTGTTAAACGCAATGAATGGAGAGTAAGATCGAGGTCTCATTGCAAAGTGCTTATGTGCCTGAGGCTCTGAGTTGGTTTGGGGGTTTGGGTGGGGGTTCGAATTCCTACCGAGCCAGCCACAACGCTCGTGTCCATTAGAAAGACGCTTAAGAATTATATTATCATCACACACAGGATAAAGCAAAAATTGTTGGATTAAGAAACAAAAAAATCAAAGCGATAACAATACAAGAACCCCCCAAAACAATAAAATTCAAAACACCAAAGAAAAGCAATAACACATGTATTATAGTAACACGTTAAAATATGCTCCTAGTCAAAACCACCCCCCCCCCCAAATTACAATACAGCAGGAAAGAAGCACATTTTAACAGGGTTAAAATATGACCAATAGACTACAGGAAGGTACAGAATAATAAACCGTGCAAGTATCAAATATTTTTGGGAACTTCAGGAACCCACATACATTGCTTTAACATGTGAAGAAAACAAAACCAAACTTTAACATGTGACGTGACGTTTAATGTGTGATTCAAATTACGCTAAACATTGTCATTTGATAATTGGAGATTTCTGTAATTAAAACTTGTGGTTTCACGTACCTCAATTGTTACCGGCTCTATATCTATGCCTCGTTTGTGAATTAAAGATGGCAGCTCCCTTCTGAATTCACGCATGTCTACGATTACCTGTAAAAGTCAATAGTAAAGATATTTTTATTACCAAGGTGGTATTTAAGATAAAAAACAAGAGATAACCAGCATAAAATAACTTATTTAAACTTTACAGAAACAAATTTTGACAAAATTTTATAATTTTCCACAGGCCTGTAAACTTTCTTTCATATCTGAGTCAAAAATTAAAGTGCCATTTGATGGTTCATATCGATAGAGTAGGTTCCCCTGAAGCCCTTTTCTGTGGGGGACAATAATTCCCAATATTTTGACAAAGATTCATTTTTGGTGAGAGGCCTACGTCATTATTATTGCAAAAAAAAACCTAAATATTTCCTAGGATAAAAGAGTTATGGAGTTCAAAGTCGATTCAGTGGCATCAGGGGAGGTGCCCCCGACAAATTTAAAGAAACTCAAATTTTTTGAAAGAATATCTGGGGAAATCAAATGCTTTTGAGTAAACAAAAAGTCTGTCATTAAAGTTCAGCGTGTAAGCTTTTGCGGTGTAAATCTTTTGAATGGCAACGTCTTTAATCACACCTTTTGTTGCACGAGTCCCTGTGAAGGGCACCCCTCCTGCTCTGCTGGGAGCTAGATGCAGACTGCTGGTCTCTACTGAGCTGTGGCGTTATCTCCCCACGACCTTCGACCTCTTCAGATAACACCATTGTCTGTAGAACCATAGTAGACAACATAAAGTGAACTTAGGAAACCACTAATGTGACGAGGATGTAAGCTTCTCTGGAAGGAGGGGAGGGAGAGCTTTTTTCGCCTCTTGTTTGTCTGAGTGAGGTGTCTTTAAGTGTTATTAAAAGAGGGAATAATTTTGAGGTCAGATGGTAGGGGGGGTACGGTAGGGACTTGAGGAAGGCACTGGTTTGGATTAAGGAGGTCGTTGCATGAGGGTTAATCTTCATTTTACTGTCAGCTTCTTCATAATTTCTTCAATTGCCTGTTTCCTGCTAAGGAATGGACCTTTCCCATGAAATATGTTGACTACATTCATGCATGCGTACTAACACTATTGGTTGGCAAACACCATAGAGTTGTGCACTAGGAAGACGCACAAACGCGTGTGCGTCACGCCACCATCAGTCCCATACAAAAAGGCGCGATGTTCACTCATTTTGCCAACCAGTAGGGAGAGTGCGCAACACTCGATGTTCACTTTACATAATTCACGGGAAGAGTCTATTATGAATGGGGAAGCAGTGGGTAGGACTTGGGAAGAGATTTGGGAGGGGATTGGATGAGGAAGGTTCGACAATTACTCACAGCTTTCTCCTTGATAATATGTTCAAATGCTTGCTCCTCCTTCCGGAGCGTTGTCAAGTATCGTTACTCCTCGGTGGACCCCGAGTATATGAGGAAATACACCCTGAGAGGAAGCCTTGGTCTGCATGCCTTGAACACCTGGTCAAGAAAACACACAAGTATTGGCAACAAAATTTAGCATCGATGCAATAAAGGCAGCAGGCAGGTATATGCTTTCAGATTTGAAAATGTGTTGTGGTCGGAAACAGAGAAAATTCTGCCAGTGGAGGTTGGGGAATCCTTAGTGCCGGGCGAGTTTTCCGGCACCGACCACTGTGGGGGGAACCCTGGTCTATGAGAAATGACCCAAGGCAAAATCCAGAGCAAACAATTATTTTGACTGTTTCCAAGTTTTTGTTTGACTTTTAGCTACAATGTGTGTAATGAACTCTCTTAGGAAGAGGTAGTGGCCATGAAAAGAGCCATTTAGTTTACTCTCAAATGCTCTTCCAGAAGACAAGGGCCCAATTTCATAGAGTTGCTTAATGGCCAACTTTGTGCATACTCTGCGAGTGTCCATTTCATAGTGCTGTTAACAGTAAGCTCAGGAAAAGGCATGCTAACCTTCCAGTGCTTACTGTATGAAAATGAATGACATTACAATGCAAATCCATGGTAATGGTGCAAGCTTGCTGCCCAATTTTCTTGCTCACCTGTGAAATACGCTGACACTGAAGCAAATTCGTGCTTTCTGTTAAGCAGCAGAAAGAAATTGAGCCAAGGTCTTTGTAAACAGACAAAAGTTATACAGGTCATATTACTTATAACAGAGACAACAGGTTTAAGGAGAGTTCAACTGGAAGTCGAGAGAGGATTATTTCTTACCTCCAGCTGCCGAACAAACTGAATCTCAGCATATAGAGTATGACATAGAGGGGCTTGACTTCCTGTAGCGTCTTGCTCAAGCTGTAAGGATCTCTGCACGGCAAGCAAGTAAACAAATAGCATTAGTACACGAATTGATATAGTGCTTTATCTAGGGCATCTCACAGCAATTACTTTATAACAGGTATAGAGCTTTTTTAAATTAAGATACCTTGTGTTCATTTATTTTCATTTATTAATTCTGGTTGCGAAGCCAAGGACTATGGTTTCTGAGGCATTGCATGGTGAGGTATCAATGTATATTTGGTTTGCGGTAACACCATGTGTATAATGATCTACTTTGCTGTGTAGATTGTGTTCTTTAGAGAACTTGTCTTGCTATTTGTTCTACTACCGCGGAACAAATTTTCGGAATTCAGGAGACTTCTCAGTTCTGAAAAGAACTGTCCTGCTTATTAACTACTACCTTGGGTGGGAGGTAGGAAATCGACCGGGACTACTACTTTAGCTTTGTGGATCGGGGGGACTTCTCATAATTAACTGCACTGCCGCGGAGTAAGTTCTTTTTGGTCTCAAAGTTTCGACTAGCTTGCTCTAGTCATCGCCAAGGACTCTCAGAAAGTTGGTAAAACGCCCGATAATAAAAGCGTTATGGATAACGAGGCGCGGAGGTGATGCCGTAGTATAAGCCTCAGGTGAAGACACACACAGCATCTCATCATCTACATCCTCTTCGGTATCGTCCCCTCCTCCTCCTACTGCTGCTGCTTCGGCATCCTCATATGAATCACTGGCTCTCCCTGAAGGAGACAGTTTATCCATTCTGATTGGTCGAGAGGAGATCACATGGCCATGTTTAAACGTGTGATATAAACACGGCTAGAAGTGTTTAAACATACCTTTTGCGCAGGCTTACGCAGGCACTAATTTACGCAAAACGAAATCAATACATACTGGTATCTAATCTTAAATCGGTTAGTGTTGCACAACCGTTGAGCGTGGCATGCATCTTTGCAAAACAGGACCCGAGGACGTGACAGGAATTGAAAGGTAACAGAAAAGTTGTACAGATTTTCCAACATTATTATGCTTTTCAACAAAAACGGTCCTTCATCACAAAGCCACAACCCTGCTGGTTTTAAACGGCCAGTTAAGACCTCAAAGCTTACTCTTTTATTCCCTTATTAAACCTTGCACATACTCAGCAAGAATTATTTGTCTGCATGTAAACACTAAATCGTACCTCATTGGTCCAGTATTATTGGCACACACATGCACTTGCATTTACGTTGTCAGACCTCAGCTATTGCAGAGTATGCAAGGAGGTCTATTAACCAATTTGATTTTCAAATCTTAGTAATTTATGTCCTTTTTGGGGGGTCCACTTTCCATATTCTTTAGATCTACAACCTATTAGTAATATTTTTTGTAAACACAATATTAGTTACCACTGTTATGCAGATGACATTCAACTGTTTGTTTCATTTCCCCCATCTATCAATGCCCTTTCTAACACAATCACAAGACTTGAGTCTTGTCTTGATGATGTTAAAATATGGATGGAAAGTAATGGTTTGAAGTTGAATGACGGGAAATCAGAGTTTGTATTGTTTGGTTCAAAACAGATGTTGTCAAAGATCATTCATGACAAGTGTCAAATTAGGATTGGAAATTGCTATGTAAAACCTGCCCAAACTGCTCGTAATCTTGGTGTTATTTTTGATGCTAATCTTACTTTCAATAACCACATATCGTATGTATCACAGAGTGTTCGATTTCAATTACGCAATTTGAGTTTCATTAGGAAGTATTTGTCACCCTCTGCTGTTGAATCCTTGATTCATGCATTGATCTCATCTCGCATTGACTTTTCTAACTCTTTGTTTGGTAACCTCCCCCAAAAAGAAGTTAATAGGCTCCAACGTCTACAGAATTCTGCAGCCAGACTACTTACATACACAAAGAAATATTCACACATAACACCAATCCTTCAATCCCTCCATTGGCTTCCTGTTGAGAAACGCATTACCTTTAAAATTTTATTACTTGTATATCATTCACTTCATTTATCTGCCCCTGCCTACTTACAGAATAGCCTCACAATGTACACTCCTTCACGTAGTCTTCGCTCATCAAACACACTATCCCTTCAAGTACCCAGAATAAAACGCTCATGGGGAAATCGTTCCTTCTTATACCTCGGCCCAAAACATTGGAATGATCTCCCCATTGAAATTCGCCAATCACCTTCCTTGGATAGTTTTAAAACTCGGTTGAAAACCTATTTATTTGAACAATAGGTGTACTCTAATTTGGTTTTGTATGTTTGTCTGGTTATTTGTTTATTCGTTTCCCTTTTCCCAAAGCGCCGCGAGCGTCGAAAGACGGAACGTGCGCTATATAAGTATCCACTATTATTATTATTATTATTAAGATGGAGTGAAGACATTAGTGGTTAATATGGTGTTGCTGAATCTATGGAAGAGCTGAACTTCACCCAACCAAGATTCAATCTCAAGTGAGCTATTACAGAACAGACGTAGGTGATTAGGCACCATACCAATTATCTATGGTGCCTAATCTATGGTGATTAGGCACCATACAAATTATTGTGGTTGTTACTTTGCCCAGTTGCGCATCCATGCAACACTGAGAAATAAATGTGGTTCTTAGGGAAAACCAGAGGTAGTATACCACTGTGCCTCATAGCTCAGTTGGTAGAGCATCTGCCCAGAGTGTCAGGGGTCTTGGGTTCAAATCCCAATGAGGACCATTTAATTTTTCTCTCAACCCATGTTTGGTTAGTACAGATGTAGGAAATTTGTCAAAGTTTACCCCATGTTTATGATCTCCCTTGCTCCCGAGGACTATCTGGGTAAGAGTCAGAGGGTCGTCCTTTTTGCTTTTTTCATCTTTTGCTTTTGATCTCTGGCCTTTTCTCCTTCCGCGGCTGGCTGGTTTGTTGGCCGGTCTGTTGGGGTCAACAAAAATCTGCCAATTAATCTCATAACAATGCAAAGTGTTTAATTTATTTCACCAACCACTACAGGCCTTAAACTGTGCATTTTACTTGCCCCAACCACAAGGAAGTTTTAGTAGCCCAGATTTTAAACAGGAATTGCCATGAATGTAATGTTCTAATGTGTTAATGTTAACAATCACAACGATTTTAATGACCATTGATAGCTTGTCCGTATTCAGATTCATGAGGTCCTGAAAAACTCTAAACCTCAAAAATCCAATCTAACAAAACAAGAATTCCAAGCTATCAATAGTCTACGCAGGGATCCCTCAATACACATCCTGAAGGCTGACAAGGGTAATGCCACAGTTGTAATGGATCATACTGATTATGATCAGAAAGTTCAAAGTATCCTTGACACAGATACTTATGTCCACCTGAAGAAGAATCCGATTCCATGTGTAGAAAGGAAGCTGGCTGCCAAGATCCTCTCTCTGAACCGTAGCACCACTTTACCCCTTCCGCTATACAGACATCTCAGACCTTCTGCCTCGAAGTGTCCGAGATTCTTTGGTCAACCTAAGATCCACAAACCAGACAAACCACTCCGCCCTATTGTCTCCTCTAGAGGTTCCCCCACCTACAACCTCGCAAAGCACTTAACAAAGCTTTTACACCCACTTGTGGGTAAAACGCCTCACCATGTACCCAATTCAGCAGGGTTTATCGATATCATAAAGGGAATTGAGTTGCAGACCTCTGATGTACTAGTGAGTTTTGATGTCAAATCACTATTCACTAACGTCCCTACCGATGAGCATGCCAAATCACCAAATCGGTTCTTGAACAAGATAAAACTCTAACCAACCGTACCAGCCTAACGCCAGACCAGATCCATGATCTACTATTGACATGCGTAAAGTCCACATACTTCCAATGGAGAGAAGTGTTCTATAGACAGGCTTTGGGTACCCCCATGGGGTCACCCATTTCCCAAGTCTTAGCGAATATCTTCATGGAAGATTTTGAACAGAAAGCACTGGGAACAGCTCGACTCAAACCCAAGCTTTGGCTTCGATATGTGGATGACACGTTTATCATCTGGTCACATGGATTGGAAAAACTTGATGACTTCCTTAGTCACCTTAACCGGCAACATCCCAACATTCAGTTCACCATGGAAACAGAGACATCCGATTCATTACCTTTCCTTGATGTTCTCATTTCAAAGAGGGCTGATGGTTCTCTTGCACACTCCGTGTACAGAAAACCAACTCACACAGACCGCTATCTGAATGCTCGGTCATTTCATCCTCCTTCCGTGAAAGCCTCAGTAAACCGCACCCTACTCCGAATGGCACACATTATTTGTGACGATGAACATTTACCAAAAGAACTGGAGCACCTTAACACAGTGCTAAAAGAGAATGGATACAGGCCGAACAAGCGAGAGTTTATTCCTAAACATAACTCTCAGTCTTCAAACTCCGAAGACATGCCCATTTCGGTCCTTCTGTACATTGGTCACACTTCACACAAAATCCAACGTATCCTCCGTGAGGTAGATATCAAGGTCTACTACCGTACTCGCAACAAATTGGAAATGAAGCTACACACCCACAAAGACAAGTATGACTCTAGCAGTCAAGCGGGAGTTTACCGGATTACTTGCTCTTGTGGTAAAGTGTATATTGGTGAGACGGGTAGAGACCTAAACACAAGGCTGAAAGAACACAAAGCCCATGGCCGCAGAGGAGAATATGACAAATCTACCATTGTCAAACATTCTGCTGATCTAGACCATGTCACAGATTGGGATCAAGCTTAAATCATAGCTTCTGAGAGACATTGGTATACACGTCGCATCAGTGAAGCTATTGAAATACACAAGCACAATACAGTGCATCAAGATATCGGCTACTTCATCAGCAATATTTGGCACACAATCCTACCACCCTACTCTACTGGTATCCCTCAGTCTACTGACACGCCCCACTACACAGGGCACTCACACACAATGGGCAACCCACACAATAACTCTGAGCCCTCCAATCACAGTTCTCTTTTCAGAAGAACCAATCAGAGCAGTGAATGACTCTACACTGAAACCTCTGAATCCTTATAAATAGTCCAGCATGTCTTACACTCTTCAGTCTCCTGACGATGACTAGAGCAAGCTAGTCAAAACGTTGAGACCAAAATAACTCACTCCGCGGCAGTGCAGTTAATTACGAGAAGTCCCCCCGATCCACAAAGCTAAAGTAGTAGTCCAGGCCGATTTCCTACCTCCTCCCCAGGTAGTAGTTAATAAGCAGGACAGTTCTTTTCAGAACTGAGTCTCCCGAATTCCGAAAAACCTACTCCGCGGTAGTAGAATAAATAGCAAGACAAGTTCTCTAAAGAACAAATCTACACAGCAAGTAGATATTTTTTTACACATGGTGTTACCGCAAACCGAATATATACTGATACCTCACCATGCAATGCCTCAAAACCCATATATGATATTATTGTTTGTGACCGGTTTCCTGCTACTTTTTTGCTAGTTTGAACCTCTTTCTCAGTGGATGCGAGTGTTTCTTACGTGGTGTTTTGGAGGTTTCTTGCTTTATTTCCTCCATGATCTCCGTCAGGACTTTCCACTTTGGATTCTCTTCGAGTCTCAGATCTGATCAAAAGGAAAACACAATCAAGAAATGAAACCAAGAGTGCATAAAACTAACGCAATAAATGAGAGGTTAGAGGCAGATGCATTAATAATAATATATAAAGGAAGGTAGTGTTAGCACTTAGGAACATTACAGAATTGGGTTTTGCAAACAAAACAGTTGCTGGCAGTGTAAGCACTTTATGTAATCCACCATACACATAAACTGACAAACCTGTAGAAGTTTGAGATTGATCGGCCATCTGGGTCACCAGAAAATAGTGAAAAACCAATTACACATTTGCATGTAAATCATATAGATTCAACAAATGAATAAAACGCTCACTGAGCAATAACCTCCAATCGGAAAGTTAGTTTATTCATTTCTTATCAAATATGGCATTTCAGACAGAAATATTTCAAGGGATGTTTTCTACTATCATCATCATTAGACCGTGTAAGTTTTATGTAAATCTGTGATCAAAAAGTATATTTTACAAGTTTTTTTGTTACCAATTCTGTAATGTTCCTTTAACGATAAGTGTACTAGGTTCTTTTACGTGCATCACACAACACACAGGACCTAAATTTTATGTCCCATCTTAAGGCAAAGCAATTATGGTTATAAAGTGTCTTGCTCAAAAACACAGGTGGGACTAGACCCCACACTCTAGGGTGCGTTTTCGAGGCCGTAACCAATAACCGTTTGGGTCATTGCCCAGTGATTAACCTAAGGCCAAGTCAACCGAAACAGTTATTGGTTATGACCCCGAAACCGCACCCCGGTTACACCACAACTTGGGTCCCAGTGCAGTAGACAGATCAGCCATGACACCACTTTGCAGTGTAATTGGGTCAACATAAAAAATGTGCTGTTTCCCGACCGAACCTAATTTTATGCCGCGACCCAAAACTTTGTTCTTTTATTTTTTAAGTAGAAAAAAACACACACAAAAAAAACACCCAAAGCAAAACAAACCCCCCCCAAAAAAAACAAAAAAACAAAAACAAAAACCCAATTGTATGTACCAGGGAGAAAATGTCAGATTTTGACAAATTTAACATGTTTCAAGCAAGAAAAACTTACCGATATCTCTGTGATTTGAGTCTCATGATTTGTGATGTCATATGACTCGAACAAGTAAACGCATTTTATGATGCTTCTAGGCAATCTATATTCCATCACTAGGAATGTAGTATTGGACTTCTAAAGAATCAAAATACCTGTTAACTCACCTTTGTTGCTGACATTTGTGCTTGACCCTGTGACATCTGACCCTTCACCTTTCTTCCCTTTCGTCTTTTTGGCAGCTCCATACACCCGATCCCTGGAATGCTATGAATAAATTGACAAATTTCTTGATAATCAATTTTGTTTGAATCTTTGTGGTGTACTTTACCAAGGTGTTTTGTTGGAGAAGAGGGCATGGAATAAAGAGAGTTGGCGACTGATGAAGAGGCAAGTGGTGTTTGAAGCTTTGCATGGTGTGGACAAATTTGAAGTAACTGTAATTTGCAAGCTTGCTGGTACATCCATTTTCACCAGGCTGTAAACTTTTTTCTGTTTAAGGGGAGAAAAAATCCACCCAGGGTATTGGAATTTATGGTATAAATTAATTTGTTAAAAATTATTAGTCCACTAACTTACCACAAACATTGATTCAGCTGAATCCATGAACAGCCAGCCCAAGCTATTTGTAACCGTTCTTTCATTTGTTCTAAAGAGAGAGAGAGAGAGGGAAGGGGGAAACCCCCAAAACAACCCACATTAATTCAGACAAACATTTTTTTTAATAAAAAAAACAAAACGCCAGTTTTGGAATTGCGTTTTGGAATCATAGTAAAAATATATAATTAAAAAGTTAACCGTAGAGATTTTAGAAAATTGTAAAATGTGATGCTGTCATACTGGGTAAGGTAGCTGTAAGGAAATAAATATGAAATAATAAACTACAAGGGAAACTGACTCGGTAAATTTGTATTTATTTTGGGTTGAACAAAGAAAAATTGACTAGAGCGGGAATTGAACCAACGACCTCGGAATTAATGTGCCGGCGCTCTACCAACTGAGCTATCTAGCCCTATGTTGGCGGTCTCCGCAAAGTGGCATGTAGTTTGAAGCGATATTACTGCGATAATAGAGAGGTTTTGCAAGCATACGAATATGGATACAGATACCATCACCATATCACCGCATTGGATGCGCGTCAGATTTTGTTTAAGGCCTAGGCCAAAGTATAGATACACAATGGCATAACTTTTGCGAGCAAAAAAAACGCCCAAAATACTTTGTATTATGTTCTTGTTACAATGGAGAAATTGGTTGAAGAGTATTTTTGTTCAACTGTTTGTTTTCGGACCCACACGTTAAACATGTGTGAAGAAAGTTTCAAGCAAAGAAAAAAAGACTCTGTTTACACTGCATTTTCTTAACATTTTGCTTTCAAATGACTAACACATTTCTGTATATATCATGAATGACACCTTTAAAAGCAATACCTAGAAAATGTTTTTAATATAGGGCGAAAATACAACTAAAATCATTTTTTAATGTACATGCTCCAGTATTCATTGTCAAAGTGCATGCAAAACACGGAAGCTGCGGTTACGCATCGCGTGAACACACAAAGTGTTGATGCATCTGTATCCATAGCCTTGCGAAACCTCTCTATTATTTTAAAACTACACTTTCTTTCATAAAAAGCCAAACAGTTGTGACTTACTACAGCAGCATTTGCAGGAGCTTCAGATCAGCCACAAGTTGCTTGGTGGTAGAGGTCTTGAAATAATAGAGAAAGAAACTAAACCGTTAAGTTGAAATCCTTCTCATTTACTAAAAGATCCAGCAAACATCAGGCCTTTTTATTACCCAGAGACCATGACCTTTATTCTAGTGTCTTTGCAATGTTCCCTGTATGAACCAATAAACCAGTGGAAATTTGGTTGGTAATCCTGTTTTTATCAATGAAGAAATTTCATGCTAAGCACATTTTTGTGCTTAGCAGCTCTATGAAATTGGGCCCAGATGTCATACCAGTTGATTCCAAAGGGGTTGAAGTTGTCTTGGGATAGCTTGCTCCAGGGATTTACGACCAATGGCTGACTCATCTGTCACCTCCGGAGGGAGGGAGGATTATGTCATCAGTGTATCAAAATCAGTGTACAAATTTATTTGTTAATATAAAGGGCGTTGTCGTCGTGATCATAGTCTGCTTGTGGCTGGACATAGAATCATGAACTCTCACCCAGTTACTAAACGCGCTCAGGTTGACTGTCACATCACAAACAAAAACTTTAAAGGGCACCGTCATTATTATAGCGAGCACATGTGCAGTAACTGGGTGAGAGTTCAGAATTTAATGTTCGGCCACAGACTCGCTGTGATCACGACGACAGTACCCCTTCAAGTTCAGGAGAACAATCACAACATTTTATTAAAAAAACACAATCATCACAACCAGTCAGGCCAGGATTTTTGCCGACTCCAAACTTCCGCACTTAAAAAGTGCAATAAGGTTACTTAATGATTAATACTTTTTATTTTGTTTTGGGGGGTTTGCAATTTTTTACTGTTGTCTATTTGCATAATGTGCGCATATTGTTTACTTATTTGTTATTGTATGCCTTTGTGGTTTAAGGGTTTTCTGTATTTTTTGTAATTTTTTTTTTTTTTTTTTTAATAATATTTTTAGACTCGCAAGCCAAAGTGAATTTCACTGTATATATATATATATGTGTGACAATAAAACAATTGATTGATTGATTGAAAAACAAGAAGATTTTCATAGAGACAAGAAGACTTTTTCTTACCGCTGGGTTACACCGTTGTATTTCCTTTATGCAAGCAGCGATGATGTCCAAAATGGCTGTCTGGATGGCTAGCATGGAAGGACTTAACTTCAGTTGAATCTCAACAACATCCGGCTGATTTGGGCAAAAACAAATTAAACTAAACGTAAAAAATCAGTTTGGTTGTTTTTCTTCAACAAAGTGAAGAATGTTTTTACGGCTTCAAGTCGCTAAATATGATCTTTGTAACTGCAGATTTGCAATTTCTCTGTTACTAAGGCCGTGTCCAAATTAGTGGCTACAGCTACAGCTACAGCTAGATTTCGGCGTCATCATACTGTAACGCAATGCAGTTTTGAGTGTTGGGATTCGCCAGCCAGTTTTAGGTTGCTTGGCAACGCAACCCGGGCTAGTACCTAGCTGTCGTGTAACGCCCTACGTTGCAGTTGTTTGGAGGGTTGCCAGCCTAAAGCAAGATGAGATAAAAGGACGGAGCGGGCATCGCTCGCTCTCTTTTCCCGCGTTGCAACCGTCAGCTCAACAGTGATTTTACCAGTAGTAATAAGTGAGTGTTGCAGTACGCTGATTACGGAGGGAGCCTCATATCATTAGTGTGAGTCAATAATTTCGTCAAGAACTACACAATCATTACGATAATCTGTATTATGTTCATCTCTTTATAATCATTTAATTAATGAGAGAAAGTGGGTGTTATTAAAGATCAGCCACACTTTTTGAAGTATACATTGTGACGTAGGCGAGGAGAGGAGAGAGGAAGTACAATTAACAAATCAAAGTCATTCTCAATTACTGTGTCCGTTCCTGTTATTTGGGTGTGTGTACAATATTGTGGGAATTGATTGGTGTGGTGTACTGCGGGCCTGGCGGTAGACTGCCGCCAAAACGGATCGTCGTCTCCAGCCTTCAAACCAGACCGCTCGCTGACGTTGGCTGGGACCGACCGGGTAGCAGACAGCGACTAAACCGCCACAATACATTGAAGTATAGGGTGTACTTAGCAACACCCTTAGCAACAGACGTTGGCATAGCTGTAGCCGCCAAGTCAAATATGGCTTTATTGGAAATTGACGTACCTTGTGCTTGTCCATGGAATCTGTGACTGAAGCATGAAATCTACACACAAAATAAAAACCAGAAGTTACAAAAAATTATATCAAAAAAATATATATATAAAAATATATCCAAAAATATATCTAAAAAATGTATCCAAAAAATAGTTGAAGAATTATACCAGGGCTCGATTTCACAAAGAGCTAAGATTGATCTTGACTGCAAATCACTCTTAATTGCTCAGCAAAGTGTGATGTCACAATACAAATCACTATGGTAATATTGACAACTCACGTGAAATCGAGCCATGTACACTTATCATAAAAGAAATGAAGTTTGCCCTGGTGTTTTCTGGCATGGTTGGCTGCAGACTGTATCACAGCACCTTGTAAAACCTTACAAAGTGTTCCACAAAATGGGTCTCATATTCATAACTCTGTATACAGGTCGTTAAAACAATGAGTGAATATCAGCACCGTGGGGGCCTGTCAGTGGAGGATTCAGAAGCTCGAATTTGACATTGGACCGCAGGCCCGAGGCCAGTGATTTTAGTACTGGGCCAGTAAACTCATGACCGGACAAGTCCGGCGGTCTTGTGTTTTCAATTCAATAACAATTTATGTAACTCACTCTTTAATAGAAATATAGTAAGGCCTAATAACCTAAAAGACAAATAGGTAAATCTTCTCTTATATGTCTTAGTGCTTGTTCAATTTAATGCAAGTTAAACTGTGCAAGGAAGTCTTTTCTCAGTTTGAATCTGGTCTTGTAAAATTATTTCTGGTCCAGTAAACATTTTGAGATACAAGTCCTGTGGTCTTGTGGATTTCCCCCCCCCCCAAATTCGAGCCCTGAGGATACCGGCGCTTCAGAAGTGTTCATCATTCTTCTTATAATAATAATACAAAGCATTTATATGGCGCAATACAAAGCATTTGTATGGCGCTATACAAAGAACAGAGCGCCTAACAAAGAGAGGGAAACAAAACAACAAAATCAATACAAAAAACGAACCAATGACTAACCAAGAAAACCAAACAAAAAGAGGAGCAAATTAGGATGGTTTTGGGAACAGAAGTGTCTTGAGGAGGCATTTGAACACAGCCAACGACGCAGCTTCTCTTAGACTTGTTGGTAGCGTGTTCCACAAGCGCGGTGCAGCCACTGCGAAGGCTGTGTCACAAGCTTTCCTTTTAGATCTAGGAATGGAAAGCCGGGTCAAGTCTGGAGAGGAGCGGAGTCGATTATATAAACAAAAAGGTGCATTGTAACTTCACCTTGGCCACAAGAATAGTTTACGGACAAAGAGATTCCTGAGGACCCTCTCTAGTTGGCATAATCCAGAAGCGAAGGCTTGGGGTTGATCAGACAGGGCTTTGATGAATCCAGTCTTGTTCTTCTGATGGTACAAATGGAGAATAAACGCTTCCTGACAAGACTCTATGATCCTGAAACGGAAAGAGTCCCCGTCAAAAATTGCTCTAAAATAGCGGTATATCAATAAGACTTTTGTTCAAAGATAAAAAAAAACATATTCTATGATAAGTTTCTTCAAATTCCTTGTAATATTTTAAAGAGCAGACATTTCGGGATAGTACCAATGCTCCGGAGAACTATGTACATCTGAAACGCTTTCAAAAATCAAGAATGAATGAATATGAAAGAACTCTTCAATAAACTAAGCTTATCTCTGTAGTTTGCATGAGCTGTTGAATAACTTACTTGTGTGCCTTGAACACTAGCACCCCTGAGACCAGACTGATGGGCATCCAATCTGTCAACATGTCAACAACGAGGATCCTGGAGGTTACAAAGAGCACTCCTCCCTGAAGGTAAACATCTTTCCTGATTTGAAGAATAGGATGAGGCAAAGTCAGTGTTTATTAAGAGACAGAAGTCAATATCAAATATATAATGAAGATATACAAATAATTAAAATGAACGGAATAATTACGTCAGGGATAAAGCAGATTATTAGGGTTTTTACACTAATAGATGGATTGCAATATGCGTCACTGATCGTAAAACGATGGAAAAGTGCAACGCGTGCACAATTCATCAACTATGACTGCCGATGCCACGTATTGCAATCCATCTATACCAAGTGTGTAAACACCTCCAATTGGAGATCTCCTATTGTCCCTCTATACATTTGGCAACTGCTCCCATTGGTTTTAACACACTTTCCAACTGGTAACCTTCACCCAACCCGGGACCCTATTTATTTGTTGTAGGTCCCTGATTTGAATGTGTAACCCAACACACTAATGTTTGTGAGCATACAGTGTTTATCACACATCAGAGTACGGGTACAAAACAATACATAAATCTTTGTTCAAAATATGGATAATTTTAAACCTCTTACTTTGATTAACTTAAAGGGAGGGTATATCTTTGGTAAATACTCAAAAAAATTAATGACCATAAAAACATTCTTGGTAAAGAGCACTGGAGAACTGTTGATATTATAAAACATTGTTATAAACAACACCCGAAACGAAAAGGATAATTTTTCACCCAAAAATTTGAATCTGAGAGAGGCTTCAGGCATGAAGCCTTTCTCAGGCATCTGAAAGCACACGATTCTATGCAACAAAGGTGTTTTTTCTTTCATTATTTTCCTGCTTCTTCGATGACCAATTGAGCTCAAATTTCCACATGTTTGTTATTTCATGCATGTGTTGGGATACAACAAGTACGGATACTGGTCTTTGACAAAAATTTACCAAAAGCACACCCTACCTTTTAGTTCCACACCTCTGAGGGAGTAACGTACTTTGTGTGTAATTTTGTGCATACGAAAATGTGTCTTTGATTAACTCCAACTACCCAAACTTCTTAATTTTTTAAATTTATTTTTAAGAAGTGCTGTCTTTTAAGAAAACAAAAAAGTTGTAACGATTTGAATTTTAATAGATGTTAAATTTGCACCGGGGATAAAGATAATATTTGGTTTTACCCTTTCAGCAATGTGTGTAAAGCACTGTATACTCAGTACTTCCCGAGTTCTGTGAAAACAAAAATCCACAGGCATGTTACTCGGGTGGGATTCGAACCCACAACCTTTGCCATTGTAGAGCAAATGTCTTACCAAATAGACCACTGAGATTACCCGGTAGCTAGAGGCAGTTGGAATCCAGTTTGAATTTTAGATTGCATTTCTTTAGGGAAACAAAATCACTAAAAATGTCACGATTTACTGTCTAAACATCTACTACATGAGAACTTGTAAAGATACTGATAATGTCATAATATTTCAAATGACCAGGGTTCTGCCCACAGTGGTCGGTGCCAGAAAACCCGCCCAGCACTCAGGATTCCCCAACCACCACTGGCAGAATTTTCTCTGTTTCCGGCCACCACACATTTTTAAATGACACTTGCAAGTTCCTTTGAAACATTTTCAACGAAATGTAAAATTGGGTATTTACCAGTAAAAATGGTATCCGAAGCCATGAATTTTGAGTATTTCTTTGATTTGAGTCTATTTATATGATCTACCGCGCAATGGTTTCCAGGGACACATTTTTCCGCCACTCACTTATTTCCTAGTTCACCTTTTATGAGTACTGTACTCATTGTTGATGATCTTGGGCATCAGGGTCACACCTCTCTTCTCTAGCTCTTCAATGTAGTACTCCTAATGGGGGTCAAAGTTCATAGTTCAACTTCAGATAAATTAAGAAAAAGTACAATCCAAGTGTCAATTAAACAATAATGTCTTTCATGGCGTGTTGTGGCCGAGTGCGGGAGTCTTATCATTGCAAAACAAATTCTAGTCCGGTGGAAGATCTGAGCTACCCATGTGTACAAGACCTATGGCTTGATTTCACAAAACACTAAGATTCATCATAACCCTTTCAGTACCAACAGATACTTGCAACTAATGCATTGGTGACCAGAGAAATTTCATCGACATGACTGCTTGGTTACCAAGAGTATTCTGTAAAGTTTTAGGTTACAGCGCCCTCACAAGGCAGATTGGGGTTAGCCTAGGTCCTAGTCACAGAATGCAACTTGTACAAGCAACCAATGTTGACAATGAAGTATATGATGAAATGACTGTTTCCTTTGGCATATTGCCTTTGACTAATTAATTGCCTGAAACATATATTCGAAGTTTGGTATTATGACCAATAAACACCAAATTGAGTAGTTTCAATGTGAAAACTGAACATTTCTAAAGTTGCTGTTCATACCAATCTGCATGAAAATTATTTCCCTCGAAAAATTTGTTTCTAAAACCTAAAATAAATCGAGGGGACATGTGCGTGCATGTGATTTTTTTTATTCATTGAGTTACAATTTTGGTATAACATATCAATAGTCTGTTTTAAACATGAAGTGTTGTAAACTTGAACTGGCAACATTACACGGTAAGAACTGCAACATACATGATGGGTCGCATGGTTTAAGACATGGAATGCCGTTATGTCCAGAGTGTGAAAAATAGTACAACAAGATGGTGTGACCGCGAAGTGTATCGCCTAACATCCTTTGTGCTCGGCCCTTCGTTGCTACTAAATGTACAGGTTGCCTAGTCATATAACTATTTCATCTTGTCCAAGGTAAACTGGATTACATTTACTGGAATCAATGAGCTTAAACTGGCAACGATACATGGTACAAACCTTATTATGCACTATGATTTCTGTAAATCGGAAAAAAACCTGGTCATTTCAATTCAAAATCACATTGGTCCTTGTTCGGTTCCATACATTTTATGTAGGCAGTGGGAGGTATAGAACAATGGCTAAAATGAGGAAAACAGAGCCGAGAGAGAGTGCTATGCCAATATAACGGTCACGATTTCGGATTTCGTTACGAAGGCCTCGAAGGGACATTAGGCCTAGAGTTGTGTCATGCTATCAATGCCAAAGTTAGGAATTTGGTGGTCACAGTGTAGGATGCTCATTTCCCCCTTATAAATTAGTTTGTGCTCTCAAGAAAATGGTGAAATAGCCGTGAGATAAGTTTGTTGACAAAACAAATTAATTATACGAGACAACAAATTTGGGTTGGCAGGGGCAGCAAAGCCATAACAACAGTTCTGTAACATAATACATACACATAATAACTATTTCATTTGTCCCAGGTAAACTTGAGCACATTCACTGAAAATAATGAGCTTGAACTGCTAACAATACACGGTACAAACCATTTTATGCATCATGACTTCCGCAAATCGTGAAAAAAACAACCTATTTTTTTCATTAAAAAAAAGCATTGTTCCCTGTGGGATTCCATCAAATTTTTAAAAGCAGCGGGCTGAAAAGAACAATGGCTCAAGCGGGGAAAACACAGCCGGGCGAGGGCGCTATGCCAAGTTAACGGTCACGATTTCGTTACGAATGCCTCGAGGGGACATGTGCGTGCATGTGATTTTTTTTATTCATTGAGTTACAATTTTGGTATAACATATCAATAGTCTGTTTTAAACATGAAGTGTTGTAAACTTGAACTGGCAACATTACACGGTAAGAACTGCAACATACATTATGGGTCGCATGGTTTAAGGCATGGAATGTCGTTATGTCTAAAGGGTGAAAAAATAGTAACACAAGATGGTGTGACCGCGAAGTGTATCGCCTAACATCCTTTGTGCTCGGCCCTTCGTTGCTACTAAATGTAGAGGTTGCCTAGTCATATAACTATTTCATCTTGTCCAATGTAAACTGGATTACATTTAATGGAATCAATAGCTTAAACTGGCAACGATACATGGTACAAACCTTATTATGCACTATGATTTCTGTAAATCGGAAAAAAAACCTGGTCATTTCAATTCAAAATCACATTGGTCCTTGTTCGGTTCCATACATTTTATGTAGGCAGTGGGAGGTATAGAACAATGGCTAAAATGAGGAAAACAGAGCCGAGAGAGAGTGCTATGCCAATATAACGGTCACGATTTCGGATTTCGTTACGAAGGCCTCGAAGGGACATTAGGCCTAGAGTTGTGTCATGCTATCAATGCCAAAGTTAGGAATTTAGTGGTCACAGCCTACGATGCTCATTTCCCCCTCATAAATTAGTTTGTGCTCTCAAGAAAATGGTGAAATAGCCGTGAGATAAGTTTGTTGACAAAACAAATTAATTATACGAGAAAACAAAAGTGGGGTTGGCAGGGGCAGCAAAGCCATAACAACAGTTCTGTAACATAATACATACACATAATAACTATTTCATTTGTACAAGGTTAACTTGAGCACATTTACTGAAAATAATGAGCTTGAAACGGCCAACAATACACGGTACAAACCATTTTATGCATCATGACTTCCGCAAATCGTAAACAAAACTATTATTTCATAAATAAAAAAAACATTGGTCCCTGTGGGATTCCATCAAATTTTTAAAAGCAGCGGGCTGAAAAGAACAATGGCTCAAGCGGGAAAAACACAGCCGGGCGAGGGCGCTATGCCAAGTTAACGGTCACGATTTCGTTACGAATGCCTCGAGGGGACATGTGCGTGCATGCGATTTTTTTTTATTCATTGAGTTACAATTTTGGTATAACATATCAATAGTCTGTTTTAAACATGAAGTGTTGTAAACTTGAACTGGCAACATTACACGGTAAGAACTGCAACATACATTATGGGTCGCATGGTTTAAGGCATGGAATGTCGTTATGTCTAAAGGGTGAAAAAATAGTAACACAAGATGGTGTGACCGCGAAGTGTATCGCCTAACATCCTTTGTGCTCGGCCCTTCGTTGCTACTAAATGTAGAGGTTGCCTAGTCATATAACTATTTCATCTTGTCCAATGTAAACTGGATTACATTTAATGGAAGCAATAGCTTAAACTGGCAACGATACATGGTACAAACCTTATTATGCACTATGATTTCTGTAAATCGGAAAAAAACCCTGGTCATTTCAATTCAAAATCACATTGGTCCTTGTTCGGTTCCATACATTTTATGTAGGCAGTGGGAGGTATAGAACAATGGCTAAAATGAGGAAAACAGAGCCGAGAGAGAGTGCTATGCCAATATAACGGTCACGATTTCGGATTTCGTTACGAAGGCCTCGAAGGGACATTAGGCCTAGAGTTGTGTCATGCTATCAATGCCAAAGTTAGGAATTTAGTGGTCACAGCCTACGATGCTCATTTCCCCCTCATAAATTAGTTTGTGCTCTCAAGAAAATGGTGAAATAGCCGTGAGATAAGTTTGTTGACAAAACAAATTAATTATACGAGACAACAAATTTGGGTTGGCAGGGGCAGCAAAGCCATAACAACAGTTCTGTAACATAATACATACACATAATAACTATTTCATTTGTCCCAGGTAAACTTGAGCACATTCACTGAAAATAATGAGCTTGAACTGCCAACAATACACGGTACAAACCATTTTATTCATCATGACTTCCGCAAATCGTAAACAAAACTATTATTTCATAAATAAAAAAAACATTGGTCCCTGTGGGATTCCATCAAATTTTTAAAAGCAGCGGGCTGAAAAGAACAATGGCTCAAGCGGGAAAAACACAGCCGGGCGAGAGCGCTATGCCAAGTTAACGGTCACGATTTCGTTACGAATGCCTCGAGGGGACATGTGCGTGCATGTGATTTTTTTTTTATTCATTGAGTTACAATTTTGGTTATAACATATCAATAGTCTGTTTTAAACATGAAGTGTTGTAAACTTGAACTGGCAACATTACACGGTAAGAACTGCAACATACATGATGGGTCGCATGGTTTAAGACATGGAATGCCATTATGTCCTGAGTGTGAAAAATAGTACAACAAGATGGTGTGACCGCGAAGTGTATCGCCTAACATCCTTTGTGCTCGGCCCTTCGTTGCTACTAAATGTACAGGTTGCCTAGTCATATAACTATTTCATCTTGTCCAAGGTAAACTGGATTACATTTACCGGAATCAATGAGCTTAAACTGGCAACGATACACGGTACAAACCTTATTATGCACTATGATTTCTGCAAATCGAAAAAAAACCTGGTCATTTCAATTCAACATCACTTTGGTCCTTGTGGGGTTCCATACATTTTATGTAGACAGTGGGCTGTATAGAACAAAGGCTAAAATGAGGAAAACAGAGCCGAGCGAGGGTGCTATGCCAATTTAACGGTCACGATTTCGTTACGAAGGCCTCGAAGGGACATCAGGCCTTGAGTTGTGTCATGCTATCAATGCCAAAGTTAGGAATTTGGTGGTCACAGTCTAGGATGCTCATTTCCCCCTCATAAATTAGTTTGTGCTCTCAAGAAAATGGTGAAATAGCCGTGAGATAAGTTTGTTGACAAAACAAATTAATTATACGAGAAAACAAAAGTGGGGTTGGCAGGGGCAGCAAAGCCATAACAACAGTTCTGTAACATAATACATACACATAATAACTATTTCATTTGTACAAGGTTAACTTGAGCACATTTACTGAAAATAATGAGCTTGAAACAGCCAACAATACACGGTACAAACCATTTTATTCATCATGACTTCCGCAAATCGTAAACAAAACTATTATTTCATAAATAAAAAAAACATTGGTCCCTGTGGGATTCCATCAAATTTTTAAAAGCAGCGGGCTGAAAAGAACAATGGCTCAAGCGGGAAAAACACAGCCGGGCGAGAGCGCTATGCCAAGTTAACGGTCACGATTTCGTTACGAATGCCTCGAGGGGACATGTGCGTGCATGTGTTTTTTTTTTTATTCATTGAGTTACAATTTTGGTATAACATATCAATAGTCTGTTTTAAACATGAAGTGTTGTAAACTTGAACTGGCAACATTACACGGTAAGAACTGCAACATACATGATGGGTCGCATGGTTTAAGACATGGAATGCCATTATGTCCTGAGTGTGAAAAATAGTACAACAAGATGGTGTGACCGCGAAGTGTATCGCCTAACATCCTTTGTGCTCGGCCCTTCGTTGCTACTAAATGTACAGGTTGCCTAGTCATATAACTATTTCATCTTGTCCAAGGTAAACTGGATTACATTTACCGGAATCAATGAGCTTAAACTGGCAACGATACACGGTACAAACCTTATTATGCACTATGATTTCTGCAAATCGAAAAAAAACCTGGTCATTTCAATTCAACATCACTTTGGTCCTTGTGGGGTTCCATACATTTTATGTAGACAGTGGGCTGTATAGAACAAAGGCTAAAATGAGGAAAACAGAGCCGAGCGAGGGTGCTATGCCAATTTAACGGTCACGATTTCGTTACGAAGGCCTCGAAGGGACATCAGGCCTTGAGTTGTGTCATGCTATCAATGCCAAAGTTAGGAATTTGGTGGTCACAGTCTAGGATGCTCATTTCCCCCTCATAAATTAGTTTGTGCTCTCAAGAAAATGGTGAAATAGCCGTGAGATAAGTTTGTTGACAAAACAAATTAATTATACGAGAAAACAAAAGTGGGGTTGGCAGGGGCAGCAAAGCCATAACAACAGTTCTGTAACATAATACATACACATAATAACTATTTCATTTGTACAAGGTTAACTTGAGCACATTTACTGAAAATAATGAGCTTGAAACAGCCAACAATACACGGTACAAACCATTTTATTCATCATGACTTCCGCAAATCGTAAACAAAACTATTATTTCATAAATAAAAAAAACATTGGTCCCTGTGGGATTCCATCAAATTTTTAAAAGCAGCGGGCTGAAAAGAACAATGGCTCAAGCGGGAAAAACACAGCCGGGCGAGAGCGCTATGCCAAGTTAACGGTCACGATTTCGTTACGAATGCCTCGAGGGGACATGTGCGTGCATGTGTTTTTTTTTTTATTCATTGAGTTACAATTTTGGTATAACATATCAATAGTCTGTTTTAAACATGAAGTGTTGTAAACTTGAACTGGCAACATTACACGGTAAGAACTGCAACATACATGATGGGTCGCATGGTTTAAGACATGGAATGCCATTATGTCCTGAGTGTGAAAAATAGTACAACAAGATGGTGTGACCGCGAAGTGTATCGCCTAACATCCTTTGTGCTCGGCCCTTCGTTGCTACTAAATGTACAGGTTGCCTAGTCATATAACTATTTCATCTTGTCCAAGGTAAACTGGATTACATTTACTGGAATCAATGAGCTTAAACTGGCAACAATACATGGTACAAACCTTATTATGCACTATGATTTCTGCAAATCGAAAAAAAAACCTGGTCATTTCAATTCAACATCACTTTGGTCCTTGTGGGGTTCCATACATTTTATGTAGACAGTGGGCTGTATAGAACAATGGCTAAAATGAGGAAAACAGAGCCTAGCGAGGGTGCTATGCCAATTTAACGGTCACGATTTCGTTACGAAGGCCTCGAAGGGACATCAGGCCTAGAGTTGTGTCATGCTATCAATGCCAAAGTTAGGAATTTGGTGGTCACAGTCTAGGATGCTCATTTCTCCCGTATAAATTAGTGTGTGCTCTCAAGAAAATGGTGAAATAGCCGTGAGATAAGTTTGTTGACAAAACAAATTAATTATACGAGAAAACAAAAGTGGGGTTGGCAGGGGCAGCAAAGCCATAACAACAGTTCTGTAACATAATACATACACATAATAGCTATTTCATTTGTCTCAGGTAAACTTGAGCACATTCACTGAAAATAATGAGCTTGAACTGCTAACAATACACGGTACAAACCATATTATGCATCATGACTTCCGCAAATCGTAAAAAAAACAACAAATTTTTTTCATTAAAAAAAAAACATTGGTCCCTTTGGGATTCCATCAAATTTTTAAAAGTAGCGGGCTGAAAAGAACAATGGCTCAAGCGGGGAAAACACAGCCGGGCGAGGGCGCTATGCCAAGTTAACTGTCACGATTTCGTTACGAATGCCTCGAGGGGACATGTGCGTGCATGTGATTTTTTTTTTATTCATTGAGTTACAATTTTGGTATTACATGCCAATAGTCTGTTTTAAACATGAAGTGTCATAAACTTGAACTGGCAACAATACACGGTAAGAACTGCAACATACATGATAGGTCGCAGGGTTTAAGGCATGGAATGTCGTTATGTCTAAAGGGTGAAAAAATAGTAACACAAGATGGTGTGACCGCGAAGTGTATCGCCTAACATCCTTTGTGCTCGGCCCTTCGTTGCTACTAAATGTACAGGTTGCCTAGTCATAAAACTATTTCATCTTGTCCAAGGTAAACTGGATTACATTTACTGGAAGCAATGAGCTTAAACTGGCAACGATACATGGTACAAACCTTATTATGCACTATGATTTCTGTAAATCGCAAAAAACCTGGTCATTTCAATTCAAAATCACATTGGTCCTTGTTCGGTTCCATACATTTTATGTAGGCAGTGGGCTGTATAGAACAATGACTAAAATGAGGAAAACAGAGCCGAGAGAGAGTGCTATGCCAATATAACGGTCACGATTTCGGATTTCGTTACGAAGGCCTCGAAGGGACATCAGTCCTAGAGTTGTGTCATGCTATCAATGCCAAATTTAGGAATTTAGTGGTCACAGTCTACGATGCTCATTTCCCCCTCATAAATTAGTTTTTGCTCTCAAGAAAATGGTGAAATAGCCGTGAGATAAGTTTGTTGACAAAACAAATTACTTATAAGAGAAAACAAAAGTGGGGTTAGCAGGGACAGTAAAGCCATAACAACAGTTCTGTAACATAATACATACACATAATAGCTATTTCATTTGTACAAGGTTAACTTGAGCACATTTATTGAAAATAATGAGCTTGAACTGCCAACAATACAGGGTACAAACCATTTTATGCATCATGAATTCCGCAAATTGTAAAAAAACCAAAAACTATTATTTCTTTAAAAAACAACATTGGTCCCTGTGGGATTCCATCAAATTTTTAAAAGCAGCGGGCTGAAAAGAACAATGGCTAAAGCGGGGAAAACACAGCCGGGCGAGGACGCTATGCCAAGTTAACGGTAACGATTTCGTTACGAATGCCTAGAGGGGACATGTGCGTGCATGTGATTTTTTTTATTCATTAAATTACAATTTTGGTATTACATGCCAATAGTCTGTTTTAAACATGAAGTGTTGTAAACTTGAACTGGCAACATTACACGGTAAGAACTGCAACATACATGATGGGTCGCACTGTTTAAGGCGTGAAATGTCGTTATGTCCAGAGGGTGAACAAATAGTACAACAAGATGGTGTGACCGCGAAGTGTATCGCCTAACATCCTTTGTGCTCGGCCCTTTGGTGCTACTAAATGTACAGGTTGCCTAGTCATATAACTATTTCATCTTGTCCAAGGTAAACTGGATTACATTTACTGGAATCAATGAGCTTAAACCGGCAACGATACATGGTACAAACCTTATTATGCACTATGATTTCTGCAAATCGAAAAAAAAAACCTGGTCATTTCAATTCAACATCACTTTGGTCCTTGTGGGGTTCCATACATTTTATGTAGACAGTGGGCTGTATAGAACAATGGCTAAAATGAGGAAAACAGAGCCGAGCGAGGGTGCTATGCCAATTTAACGGTCACGATTTCGTTACGAAGGCCTCGAAGGGACATCAGGCCTTGAGTTGTGTCATGCTATCAATGCCAAAGTTATGAATTTGGTGGTCACAGTCTAGGATGCTCATTTCTCCCGTATAAATTAGTGTGTGCTCTCAAGAAAATGGTGAAATAGCCGTGAGATAAGTTTGTTGACAAAACAAATTAATTATACGAGAAAACAAAAGTGGGGTTGGCAGGGGCAGCAAAGCCATAACAACAGTTCTGTAACATAATACATACACATAATAGCTATTTTATTTGTCTCAGGTAAACTTGAGCACATTTACTGAAAATAATGAGCTTGAACTGCTAACAATACACGGTACAAACCATATTATGCATCATGACTTCAGCAAATCGTAAAAAAAGCAACCTATTTTTTTCATTAAAAAAAAAACATTGGTCCCTTTGGGATTCCATCAAATTTTTAAAAGCAGCGGGCTGAAAAGAACAATGGCTCAAGCGGGGAAAACACAGCCGGGCGAGGGCGCTATGCCAAGTTAACGGTCACGATTTCGTTACGAATGCCTCGAGGGGACATGTGCGTGCATGTGATTTTTTTTTTATTCATTGAGTTACAATTTTGGTATTACATGCCAATAGTCTGTTTTAAACATGAAGTGTTATAAACTTGAATTGGCAACAATACACGGTAAGAACTGCAACATACATGATAGGTCGCAGGGTTTAAGGCATGGAATGTCGTTATGTCTAAAGGGTGAAAAAATAGTACAACAAGATGGTGTGACCGCGAAGTGTATCGCCTAACATCCTTTGTGCTCGGCCCTTTGTTGCTACTAATTGTACAGGTTGCCTAGACATATAACTATTTCATCTTGTCCAAGGTAAACTGGATTACATTTACTGGAAGTAATGGGCTTAAACTGGGAGCGATACATGATACAAACCTTATTAAGCACTATGATTTCTGTATATCACAAAAAAAACCTGGTCATTTCAATTCAAAATCACATTGGTCCTTGTTGGGTTCATACATTTCATGTAGGCAGTGGGCTGTATAGAACAATGGCTAAAATGAGGAAAACAGAGCCGAGAGAGAGTGCTATGCCAATTTAACGGTCACGATTTCGTTACGAAGGCCTCGAAGTGACATCAGGCCTTGAGTTGTGTCATGCTATCAATGCCAAAGTTAGGAATTTGGTGGTCACAGTGTAGGATGCTCATTTCCCCCTTATAAATTAGTTTGTGCTCTCAAGAAAATGGTGAAATAGCCGTGAGATAAGTTTGTTGACAAAACAAATTAATTATACGAGACAACAAATTTGGGTTGGCAGGGGCAGCAAAGCCATAACAACAGTTCTGTAACATAATACATACACATAATAGCTATTTCATTTGTCCCAGGTAAACTTGAGCACATTCACTGAAAATAATGAGCTTGAACTGCTAACAATACACGGTACAAACCATTTTATGCATCATGACTTCCGCAAATCGTGAAAAAAAATAAAATAAATTTCATTAAAAAAAAAAGCATTGTTCCCTGTGGGATTCCATCAAATTTTTAAAAGCAGCGGGCTGAAAAGAACAATGGCTCAAGCGGGGATAACGCAGCCGGGCGAGAGCGCAATGTCAAGTTAACGGTCACCAATTTGTTACGAATGCCTCGAGGGGACATGTGCGTGCATGTGATTTTTTTTTATTCATTGAGTTACAATTTTGGTAATGCATGCCAATAGTCTGTTTTAAACATGAAGTGTTGTAAACTTGAACTGGCAACATTACACGGTAGGAACTGCAACATACATTATGGGTTAAGGCATGGAATGTCGTTATGTCTAAAGGGTGAAAAAATAGTAACAAAAGATGGTGTGACCGCAAAGGGTATCGCCTAACAACCTTTGTGCTCGGCCCTTCGTTGCTACTAAATGTACAGGTTGCCTAGTCATATAACTATTTCATCTTGTCCAAGGTAAACTGGATTACATTTACTGGAATCAATGAGCTTAAACTGGCAACGATACATGGTACAAACCTTATTATGCACTATGATTTCTGTAAATCGAAAAAAAACCTGGTCATTTCAATTCAACATCACTTTGGTCCTTGTGGGGTTCCATACATTTTATGTAGACAGTGGGCTGTATAAACCAATGGCTAAAATGAGGAAAACAGAGCCGAGCGAGGGTGCTATGCCAATTTAACGGTCACGATTTCGTTACGAAGGCCTCGAAGGGACATCAGGCCTAGAGTTGTGTCATGCTATCAATGCCAAAGTTAGGAATTCGGTGGTCACAGTCTAGGATGCTCATTTCCCCCTCATAAATTAGTTTGTGCTCTCAAGAAAATGGTGAAATAGCCGTGAGATAAGTTTGTTGACAGAACAAATTAAATATACGAAAGAACAAAAGTGGGGTTGGCAGGGGCAGCAAAGCCATAACAATAGTTCTGTAACATAATACGAACATATAATAGCTATTTCATTTGTCCAAGGTAAACTTGAGCACATTTACTGAAAATAATGAGCTTGAACTGCCAACAATTCACGGTACGAACCATTTTATTCATCATGACTTCCGCAAATCGTAAAAAACACAACTATCATTTCATTTTAAAATCACATTGATCCCTGTGGGATTCCATCAAATTTTTAAAAGCAGCGGGCTGAAAAGAACAATGGCTAAGAGGGGGAAAACACAGCCGGGCGTTGGCGCTATGCCAAATTAACGGTCACCATTTATTACGAATGTCTCGAGGGGAAATGTGCGTGCATGTGAGTTTTTTATTGATTGAGTTAAAATTTTGGTATTACATGCCAATAGTCTGTATTAAACATGAAGTGTTGAAAACTTGAACTGGCAACATTACACGGTAAGAACTGCAACATAATGATGGGTCGCATGGTTTAAGCATGGAATGCTTATGTCCAGAGGGTGAAAAAATAGTACAACAAGATGGTGTGACCGCGAGATGTATCGCCTAACATCCTTTGTGCTCGGCCCTTGTTGTACTAAATGACAGGTTGCCTAGACATATAACTATTTCATCTTGTCCAAGGTAAATGGATTACATTTACTGGAATAATGGCTTAAACTGGCACGATACATGGTACAAACCTTATTATGCACTATGATTTCTGCAAATCGAAAAAAACCTGGTCATTTCAATTCAAATCACTTTGTCTTGTTGGTCATAATTTTATTTTAGACAGTGGGCTGTATAGAACAATGGCTAAAATGAGGAAAACGAGCCGAGCGAGAGGTGCTATGCCAATTAACGGTCACGATTTCGTTACGAAGGCCTCGAAGGGACATCAGGCCTTGAGTTGTGTCATGCTATCAATGCCAAAGTTAGGATTTGGTGGTCACAGTCTAGGATGCTCATTTCCCCCTCATTAATTAGTTTGTGCTCTCAAGAAAATGGTGAAATAGCCGTGAGATAAGTTTGTTGACAGAACAAATTAATTATACGAAAGAACAAAGTGGGTTGGCAGGGGCAGCAAAGCCTAACAATAGTTCTGTAACATAATACGTACACATAATAGCTATTTCATTTGTCCAAGGTAAACTTGAGCACATTCACTGAAATAATGAGCTTGAACTGCCAACAATTCACGGTACAAACCATTTTATTCATCATGACTTCCGCAAATCGTAAAAAACACAACTATCATTTCATTTTAAAAATCACATTGGTCCCTGTGGGATTCCATCAAATTTATAAAAGCAGCGGGCTGAAAAGAACAATGGCTAAGAGGGGGAAACACAGCCGGGCGTTGGCGCTATGCCAAATTAACAGTCACCATTTATTACGAATGTCGAGGGGACATGTGCGTGCATGTGATTTTTTTATTAATTGAGTTAAATTTTGGTATTAATGCCAATAGTCTGTTTAAACATGAAGTGTTGAAACTTGAACTGGCAACATTACACGGTAGAACTGCAACATACATGATGGGTCGCATGGTTTAAGGCATGGAATGTCCTTATGTCCAGAGGTGAAAATAGTACAACAAGATGGTGTGACCGCAAGTGTTATCGCCTAACTCCTTTGTGCTCGGCCTTTGTTGCTACTAAATGACAGGTTGCTAGACATATTACTATTTCATCTTGTCCAAGGTAATGATTACATTTACTGGAATATGGCTTAAACTGGCAACGTACATGGTACAAACCTTATTAGCACTATGATTTCTGAAATCGAAAAAAACTGGTCATTTCAATTCAACATCACTTTGGTCCTTGTGGGGTTCCATACATTTTATGTAGACAGTGGGCTGTATAGAACAATGGCTAAAATGAGGAAAACAGAGCCGAGCGAGGGTGCTATGCCAATTTAACGGTCACGATTTCGTTACGAAGGCCTCGAAGGGACATCAGGCCTTGAGTTGTGTCATGCTATCAATGCCAAAGTTAGGAATTCGGTGGTCACAGTCTAGGATGCTCATTTCCCCCTCATAAATTAGTTTGTGCTCTCAAGAAAATGGTGAAATAGCCGTGAGATAAGTTTGTTGACAGAACAAATTAATATACGAAAGAACAAAAGTGGGGTTGGCAGGGGCAGCAAAGCCATAACAATAGTTCTGTAACATAATACGTACACATAATAGCTATTTCATTTGTCCAAGGTAAACTTGAGCACATTTACTGAAAATAATGAGCTTGAACTGCCAACAATTCACGGTACAACCATTTTATTCATCATGACTTCCGCAAATCGTAAAAAACACAACTATCATTTCATTTTAAAATCACATTGATCCCTGTGGGATTCCATCAAATTTATAAAAGCAGCGGGCTGAAAAGAACAATGGCTAAGAGGGGGAAAACACAGCCGGGCGTTGGCGCTATGCCAAATTAACGGTCACCATTTATTACGAATGTCTCGAGGGGACATGTGCGTGCATGTGATTTTTTTATTGATTGAGTTAAAATTTTGGTATTACATGCCCAAAAGTCTGTATTAAACATGAAGTGTTGAAAACTTGAACTGGCAACATTACACGGTAAGAACTGCAACATCATGATGGGTCGCATGGTTTAAGGCTTGGAATGTCCTTATGTCCAGAGGGTGAACAAATAGTACAACAAGATGGTGTGACCGCAAAGTGTATCGCCTAACATCCTTTGTGCTCGGCCCTTTGTTGCTACTAAATGCACAGGTTGCTAGACATATTACTATTTCATCTTGTCCAAGGTTAAACTGGATTACATTTACTGGAAGTAATGGGCTTAAACTGGCACGATACATGGTATAAACCTTATTAAGCACTATGATTTCTGTAAATCGCAAAAAAACCTGGTCATTTCAATTCAAAATCACTTTGGTCCTTGTTCGGTTCCATACATTTTATGTAGGCAGTGGCTGTATAGAACAATGGCTAAAATGAGGAAAAACTGAGCCGAGAGAGGTGCTATGCCAATATAACGGTCACGATTTCGTTACGAAGGCCTCGAAGGGACATCAGGCCTTGAGTTGTGTCATGCTATCAATGCCAAAGCTAGGAATTCGGTAGTCACAGTCTAGGATGCTCATTTCCCCTCATAAATTAGTTTGTGCTCTCAAGAAAATGGTGAAATAGCCGTGAGATAAGTTTGTTGACAGAACAAATTAATTATACGAAAGAACAAAAGTGGGGTTGGCAGGGCAGCAAAGCCATAACAATGTTCTGTAACATAATACGTACACATAATAGCTATTTCATTTGTCCAAGGTAAACTTGAGCACATTTACTGAAAATAATGAGCTTGAACGCCAACAATTCACGGTACAAACCATTTTATTCATCATGACTTCCGCAAATCGTAAAAAACAAATATCATTACATTTAAAAAATTGGTCCCTGTGGGATTCCATCAAATTTTAAAAGCAGCGTGCTGAAAAGAACAATGGCTAAAGCGGGGAAAACACAGCCGGGCGAGGGCGCTATGCCAAGTTAACGGTCACGATTTCGTTACGAATGCCTCGAGGGGACATGTGCGTGCATGTGATTTTTTTTATTCATTGAGTTACAATTTTGGTATAACATGTCAATAGTCTGTTTTAAACATGAAGTGTTGAAAACTTGAACTGGCAACATTACACGGTAAGAACTGCAACATACATGATGGGTCGCATGGTTTAAGACATGGAATGCCGTTATGTCCAGAGGGTGAAAAAAATAGTACAACAAGATGGTGTGACCGCAAAGTGTATCGCCTAACATCCTTTGTGCTCGGCCCTTTGTTGCTACTAAATGCACAGGTTGCCTAGACATATTACTATTTCATCTTGTCCAAGGTAAACTGGATTACATTTACTGGAAGTAATGGGCTTAAACTGGCAACGATACATGGTACAAACCTTATTAAGCACTATGATTTCTGTAAATCGCAAAAAAACCCTGGTCATTTCAATTCAACATCACTTTGGTCCTTGTTGGGTTCCATACATTTTATGTAGACAGTCGGCTGTATAGAACAATGGCTAAAATGAGGAAAACAGAGCCGAGCGAGGGTGCTATGCCAATTAACGGTCACGATTTCGTTACGAAGGCCTCGAAGGGACATCAGGCCTTGAGTTGTGTCATGCTATCAATGCCAAAGTTAGGAATTTGGTGGTCACAGTCTAGGATGCTCATTTCCCCCTCATTAATTAGTTTGTGCTCTCAAGAAAATGGTGAAATAGCCGTGAGATAAGTTTGTTGACAGAACAAATTAATTATACGAAAGAACAAAAGTGGGGTTGGCAGGGGCAGCAAAGCCATAACAATAGTTCTGTAACATAATACGTACACATAATAGCTATTTCATTTGTCCAAGGTAAACTTGAGCACATTCACTGAAAATAATGAGCTTGAACTGCCAACAATTCACGGTACAAACCATTTTATTCATCATGACTTCCGCAAATCGTAAAAAACACAACTATCATTTCATTTTAAAATCACATTGGTCCCTGTGGGATTCCATCAAATTTATAAAAGCAGCGGGCTGAAAAGAACAATGGCTAAGAGGGGGAAAACACAGCCGGGCGTTGGCGCTATGCCAAATTAACAGTCACATTTATTACGAATGTCTCGAGGGGACATGTGCGTGCATGTGATTTTTTTATTAATTGAGTTAAAATTTTGGTATTACATGCAATAGTCTGTATTAAACATGAAGTGTTGAAACTTGAACTGGCAACATTACACGGTAAGAACTGCAACATACATGATGGGTCGCATGGTTTAAGGCATGGAATGTCCTTATGTCCAGAGGGTGAACAAATAGTACAACAAGATGGTGTGACCGCAAAGTGTATCGCCTAACATCCTTTGTGCTCGGCCCTTTGTTGCTACTAAATGCACAGGTTGCCTAGACATATTACTATTTCATCTTGTCCAAGGTAAACTTGATTACATTTACTGGAATCAATGGGCTTAAACTGGCAACGATACATGGTACAAACCTTATTATGCACTATGATTTCTGCAAATCGAAAAAAACCTGGTCATTTCAATTCAACATCACTTTGGTCCTTGTTGGGTTCCATACATTTTATGTAGACAGTCGGCTGTATAGAACAATGGCTAAAATGAGGAAAACAGAGCCGAGCGAGGGTGCTATGCCAATTGAACGGTCACGATTTCGTTACGAAGGCCTCGAAGGGACATCAGGCCTTGAGTTGTGTCATGCTATCAATGCCAAAGTTAGGAATTCGGTGGTCACAGTCTAGGATGCTCATTTCCCCCTCATAAATTAGTTTGTGCTCTCAAGAAAATGGTGAAATAGCCGTGAGATAAGTTTGTTGGCAGAACAAATTAAATATACGAAAGAACAAAAGTGGGGTTGGCAGGGGCAGCAAAGCCATAACAATAGTTCTGTAACATAATACGTACACATAATAGCTATTTCATTTGTCCAAGGTAAACTTGAGCACATTTACTGAAAATAATGAGCTTGAACTGCCAACAATTCACGGTACAAACCATTTTATTCATCATGACTTCCGCAAATCGTAAAAAACACAACTATCATTTCATTTTAAAATCAAATTGGTCCCTGTGGGATTCCATCAAATTTTTAAAAGCAGCGTGCTGAAAAGAACAATGGGTAAAGCGGGGAAAACACAGCCGGGCGAGGGCGCTATGCCAAGTTAACGGTCTCGATTTCGTTACGAATGCTCGAGGGGACATGTGCGTGCATGTGATTTTTTTTTATTCATTGAGTTACAATTTTGGTATAACATGTCAATAGTCTGTTTTAAACATGAAGTGTTGTAAACTTGAACTGGCAACATTACACGGTAAGAACTGCAACATACATGATGGGTCGCATGGTTTAAGACATGGAATGCCGTTATGTCCAGAGGGTGAAAAAATAGTACAACAAGATGGTGTGACCGCAAAGTGTATCGCCTAACATCCTTTGTGCTCGGCCCTTTGTTGCTACTAAATGCACAGGTTGCCTAGACATATTACTATTTCATCTTGTCCAAGGTAAACTGGATTACATTTACTGGAAGTAATGGGCTTAAACTGGCAACGATACATGGTACAAACCTTATTAAGCACTATGATTTCTGTAAATCGCAAAAAAAACCCTGGTCATTTCAATTCAACATCACTTTGGTCCTTGTGGGGTTCCATACATTTTATGTAGACAGTGGGCTGTATAGAACAATGGCTAAAATGAGGAAAACAGAGCCGAGAGAGAGTGCTATGCCAATTTAACGGTCACGATTTCGTTACGAAGGCCTCGAAGTGACATCAGGCCTTGAGTTGTGTCATGCTATCAATGCCAAAGCTAGGAATTTGGTGGTCACAGTGTAGGATGCTCATTTCCCCCTTATAAATTACTTTGTGCTCTCAAGAAAATGGTGAAATACCCGTGAGATAAGTTTGTTGACAAAACAAATTAATTATACGAGACAACAAATTTGGGTTGGCAGGGGCAGCAAAGCCATAACAACAGTTCTGTAACATAATACATACACATAATAACTATTTCATTTGTCCCAGGTAAACTTGAGCACATTCACTGTAAATAATGAGCTTGAACTGCTAACAATACACGGTACAAACCATTTTATGCATCATGACTTCCGCAAATCGTGAAAAAAACAACCTATTTTTTTCATTAAAAAAAAGCATTGTTCCCTGTGGGATTCCATCAAATTTTTAAAAGCAGCGGGCTGAAAAGAACAATGGCTCAAGCGGGGAAAACACTGCCGGGCGAGAGCGCTATGCCAAGTTAACGGTCACCAATTCGTTACGAATGCCTCGAGGGGACATGTGCGTGCATGTGATTTTTTTTTTATTCATTGAGTTACAATTTTGGTATTGCATGCCAATAGTCTGTTTTAAACATGAAGTGTTGTAAACTTGAACTGGCAACATTACACGGTAAGAACTGCAACATACATGATGGGTCGCATGGTTTAAGTCATGGATTGTCGTTATGTCTAAAGGGTGAAAAAATAGTAACACAAGATGGTGTGACCGCGAAGTGTATCGCCTAACAACCTTTGTGCTCGGCCCTTCGTTGCTACTAAATGTAGAGGTTGCCTAGTCATATAACTATTTCATCTTGTCCAAGGTAAACTGGATTACATTTAATGGAAGCAATGAGCTTAAACTGGCAGCGATACATGGTACAAACCTTATTAAGCACTTTGATTTCTGTAAATCGCAAAAAAAACCTGGTCATTTCAATTCAAAATCACATTGGTCCTTGTTGGGTTCCATACATTTTATGTAGGCAGTGGGCTGTATAGAACAATGGCTAAAATGAGAAAAACAGAGCCGAGAGAGAGTGCTATGCCAATTTAACGGTCACGATTTCGTGACGAAAGCCTCGAAGGGACATCAGGCCTTGAGTTGTGTCATGCTATCAATGCCAAAGTTAGGAATTTAGTGGTCATACTCTACGATGCTCATTTCCCCTTATAATTTAGTTTGTGCTCTCAAGAAAATGGTGAATTACCCGTGAGATAAGTTTGTTGACAAAACAAATTAATTATACGAGAAAACAAAAGTGGAGTTGGCAGGGGCAGCAAAGCCATAACAACAGTTCTGTAACATAATACATACACATAATAACTATTTCATTTGTCCAAGGTAAACTTGAGCACATTAACTGAAAATAATGAGCTTGAAACGGCCAACAATACACGGTACAAACCATTTTATTCATCATAACTTCCGCAAATCGTAAAAAATACAACTATCATTTCATTTTAAAATCAAATTGGTCCCTGTGGGATTCCATCAAATTTTTAAAAGCAGCCGGCTGAAAAGAACAATGGCTAAGAGGGGGAAAACACAGCCGGGCGTTGGCGCTATGCCAAATTAACGGTCACCATTTATTACGAATGTCTCGAGGGGACATGTGCGTGCATGTGATTTTTTTTATTAATTGAGTTAAAATTTTGGTATTACATGCCATTAGTCTGTTTTAAACATGAAGTGTTGTAAACTTGAACTGGCAACATTACACGGTAAGAACTGCTACATACATGATGGGGACATGGTTTAAGGCATGGAATGTCCTTATGTCCAGAGGGTGAACAAATAGTACAACAAGATGGTGTGACCGCAAAGTGTATCGCCTAACATCCTTTGTGCTCGGCCCTTTGTTGCTACTAAATGCACAGGTTGCCTAGACATATTACTATTTCATCTTGTCCAAGGTAAACTGGATTATATTTACTGGAAGTAATGGGCTTAAACTGGCAGCGATACATGGTACAAACCTTATTAAGCACTTTGATTTCTGTAAATCGCAAAAAAAACCTGGTCATTTCATTTCAAAATCACATTGGTCCTTGTTGGGTTCCATACATTTTATGTAGGCAGTGGGCTGTATAGAACAATGGCTAAAATGAGGAAAACAGAGCCGAGAGAGAGTGCTATGCCAATTTAACGGTCACGATTTCGTTACGAAGGCCTCGAAGGGACATCAGGCCTTGAGTTGTGTCATGCTATCAATGCCAAAGTTAGGAATTTAGGTGGTCATATCTACGATGCTCATTTCCCCCTTATAATTTAGTTTGTGCTCTCAAGAAAATGGTGAATTACCCGTGAGATAAGTTTGTTGACAAAACAAATTAATTATACGAGAAAACAAAAGTGGGTTGGCAGGGGCCTCCCCCACATTAAACACTCCATAACTCTTTTCCACTATCTATCATATCAAAAAACAACAATCTAACCCCAAAATTACAACCATCACACTAATAAAACCCCATCCTATAATACCCAATCCATTCCCAACCCTTACCTCCATACCCACCATCATTTATCCATTAAACCTTCATTCCATAACATACCTCTTTATCCCCCACTACCCCCTCATTATATCTCCTATACATCACCACCAAATATATTCAAATAATACACCCATCCCTTAATACTCCACACACAAACACAATACCTTACCCATTCAACCAAACATTCCTACCATTTCAACCCATTCCTTCACCATTACCCCCAAACATCCCAAATCAAAATACCCACTCCCCCCCCCATTACAAACCAAACCCCACCAATTACAATAATTTAACCACCAAAACATACTTCCTATTTATACACTCCCCATTACCCCATCTTCCCCCTCTCTCTCTCTCTATACATCCCAAACCCTTACCTCAAACTAACCTCCTTCACTCCTATCCACTTCAATCTAATAAACATCACACCATCCCCTAACTTCCAAATTATTACCTATACTTCATACAAACCCAACACCCAACTAAATATAACCTCCCCATTATCCCACTCTATCTCACCTAAATAATCCCCCCCCCAACCAACACTCTCCCCCCCTATTTTAATTCTTTTCTCCCCTCCACCCCCCTAAATACCCACCACCACCCACCACACAAACAAATACCCTTAACCCAATCTCCCAACATCCCCACCATCTAATCCTTCCCCACCTTACCCCCCCAAAACACACCATCAACCTCCCACTACCCCCCCCCCAACCAAACAAACCCCCCCCCAATTACATATTTCAACCACCCAAAAACCCTCTTATTCATCCCCTCCCCATTACCCTTTTTCCCCCCCTTTTTCTTTTACATCCCTAACCCTTACCTCAAACTAACCTCCATACTCTTTTCCATATTATCATATCAAATAAAAAACAATCTAACCCAAAATTACAACCCATACCACTACATAAAACCCCATCCTATAATACCCAATCCATTCCCCAACCCTTACCTCCATCCCCACCATCATTTATCATTAAACCTCCATTCCATTAACATATCTCTTTATCCCCCACTACCCCCTCATTATATCCTTCTCATACATACCCAAAATATATTCCAATAATACACCCATACCTTAAAATACACACCCACAAACACAATACCCTTACCCATTCAACCAAACATTCCACCATCTAACCATTCCCTCACCCATTACCCCCAACAACATCCACATCAAACATCCCACTCCCCCCCCATTACAAACCAACCCACCAAATTACAATATTTTAACCACCAAAACATACTCCTATTTTAACACTCCCCATTCACCCCATCTTCCCCCTCTTCTCTCTTTATACATCCCAAACCCTTACCCTCAAACTAACCTCCTTACTCCTTTCCACTTAATCTAATATACATACACACCACCCTAACTTCCACAAAATTATTACCCTAACTTCATACCAAACACCACCCAACTAAATATAACCCTCCCCATTATCCCACTCTATCTCACCTAAATAATCCCTCCCCCAACCAACACTCCTCCCCCCTATTTTAATTCTTTTCCTCCCTCCACCCCACTAACATACCCACACACCCACCACTAAAACCAATCCTACCCATCTCCAAACATCCCACATTCAATCCATCCCCAAACTTACCCCCTTTAATTCTCACATCCTAACCTTACCCAAACATCCATAACTTTTCCAATCTATCATATCAAAAAAAACAACCAATCTAACCCCAAATTACAACCATCAACTATAAAACCCCATCTTAATACCCAATCCATTCCCACCTTACCTCCATACACATCATTTACCATTAAACTTCATTCCATCAACATACCTCTTATCCCCCCACTACCCCACCCAAACATCCCACCCCCCAACCCCCCCAATTACATATTTCAACCACCCAAAAACCCCTCTTTATCCCCTCCCCATTCACCCTTTTTCCCCCCCTTTTCTCTTTCACATCCCCAACCCTTACCCTCAATAACTCCATACTCTTTTCCATATCTATCCATATCAAAAAAAAACAACCAATCTAACCCAAATTACACCCATACCCACTAATAAAACCCCATCCTATAATACCCAATCCATTCCCCAACCCTTACCTCCATCCCACCATCATTTATCATTAAACCTTCATTCCATTAACATACCTCTTTATCCCCCCACTACCCCCCTCATTATATCCTCCCTATACATCCACCCCAAATATATTACAAATAATACACCACATCCTTAATCACTCCCACACCACAAAACAAATACCTTACCCATTCAACCAAACCATTCCTACCATTTCAACCCATTCTCTCACCATTACCCCCAACAACCTCCACATCAAAATACCCATCCCCCCCCATTACCAAACCCAACCCCACCAATTACAATAATTTAACCCACCCAAAATACTTCTATTTATACACTCCCCCCATTACCCATCTTCCCCCCTCTTCTCTCTTATCACATCCAAACCCTTACCCCCAAACTAACCTCCATCCTAATCCACCTTCCAATCTAATATACATCACACCCATCCCTAATTCCAATTATTACCCCTATACTTCATACCAAACCCACACCCACAAATATCAACCCTCCCCATTATCCACCCTATCCTCAATTAAATAATCCCCCCCCCATATAACGGTCAGATTTCGTTACGAAGGCCTCGAAGGGAAATCAGGCCTTGTGTTGTGTCATGCTATCATTTGCCAAGCTAGGAATTTGGTAGGTCACAGTGTAGGATGTCATTTCCCCATTTTAAATTTACTTTGTGCTCTCAAGAAAATGGTGAAAAACCCGTGAGATAAGTTTGTTGACAAAACAAATTAATTATACGAGAAACAATATTTGGGTTGGAGGGCGCAAGCATAACAACAGTTCTGGAACATAATAATACAATACTTTAAACTATTTCATTTGTCAGGTAAACTTGAGCACATTCACTGAAAAATTCAATGAGCCTTAGGAACTGCTACCATAACGGTACAAACATTTTTATGATATGACTTCGCAAATGTGAAAAAAAACAACCTATTTTTTTCATTAAAATAAAAGAGTTGTTCCCTGTGGATTCCATCAATTTTTTAAAAGCAGGTGCTGAAAAGAAACAATTTGAGAGGGGGGGGGGGGGGGCTCAAGCGGGGAAAACACAGCGAGCGAGAGCGCTCATGCCAGTTAACGGTCACAATTCGTACGAATGTCGTGGGGACATGTGCGATGCATGTGATTTTTTTTTATTCATTGAGTTACAAATTTGATATAATTGTCAATGTCTGTTTTAAAACATGAAGTGTGTAAATTGAACTGGCAAACATTAACGGTAAGACGGAACATAGCATGTTGGGCGCATGGTTTAAGGCATGGATTGTCGTTATGTCTAAGGTGAAAAAATAGTAACACAAGATGGTGTGACCGCGAAGTGTATCGCTAACACATTTGTACTAGGCCCTTCGTTGCTACTAAATGTAGAGGTTGCTAGTCATATAACTATTTCATCTTGTCGAAGGTAAACTGGACTTACTTTTAATGAGGGAAGCAATGAGCTTAAACTGGCAAAACGATACATGGACAAACTTATTATGCACTAGGATTTTGTAAATCGGAAAAAAAAAAACAGGTCATTTCATTCAAAATCACTTTGGTCTTGTTCGTTTCCTTACATTTTTTGTAGGCCGTGGGCTGTATAGAACAAAAAAAAAAAAAAATTTGGCTAAAATGAGGAAAACAGAGCCGAGAGAGAGTGCTATGCCAATATAAGGTCTCGATTTTCGTTACGAAGGCCTCGAAGGGGACATTCAGGCCTAGAGTTGTGTCATGCTATCCAATGCCAAAGTTAGGAATTAGTGGTCACACTTACGTATGCTCTTTTCCCCCTCATTACTTAGTTGTGCTCTCAAGAAATGGTGAACTCGCGTTGAGATAAAGTTTGTTGACAAAACAATCTAAATATACGAGAGAAACAATAAGTGGGTTGGCAGGGGCAGCAAAGCCATAACAACAGTTCTGTAACATGATACATACACAAAATACTATTTCATTTGTCAAGGTAAACCTTGCAGACATTCCATGAAAATAATGAGCTTGAACTGCTTACAAATACACGGTTACTAACCATTTTACAGCATCAGACAATTCCGCAAATCGTGAAAGAAAAACCTATTTTTTTCTTTTTTTTTTTAATAAAAAAATACATTGGTTCCCTGTGGGTTTCATCAAAATTTTTAGAAGCGCGGGTGAAAGAAACAATAGCTAAGGGGGAAAAAACAGCGGGCAGAGAGGGCTATGCCAAAGTTAACGGGTCAACAGTTCGTTACGAAATGCTGAAGTGGACATGGCGTGCATGTGATTTTTGTATTCATTGAGTTACAATTTTGGTATTCACATGTCAATAGTCTGTTTTAAACATGAAGTGTTGTAATCTTGAATGGCACATTAACGTAAGAAACTGCACCATACATGATGGGTCGCATGGTTTAAGGCATGAATGCCGTTATGTCCAGCAGTGTGAAAAAATAGTAACAAGATGGTGTACCGCGAAGTGTAGTCGCCTAACATCCTTGTGCTCCGGCCCTTTGTTGCTACTAAATGCAACAAGTTGCTAATGAGATATTACTATTTCAATCTTGTCCAGGTAAAATGATTAATTTACTGGAAGTAATGGGCTTTAACTGCTGCGATAAATGGTACAAAACCTATTAAGCATTATGATTTCTGTAAATCGCAAAAAAAACTGGTCATTTCATTCAAAATACATTGGTCCCTTGTTGGGTTCCATACATTTTATGTAGGCAGTGGGCTGTATGAACAATGGCTAAATGAGGAAAACAAAGCGAGAGAGATGCTATCGCCAATTTAACGAGTCACGATTTCGTTACGAAGGCCTGTAGTGACATCAGGCCTTGAGTTTGTGTCATGCTATCAATGCCCAAAGTGAGGAATTTGGTGGTTCACAGTGTAGGATGTTCATTTCCCGCTTAAAAATTATTTTGTGCTCTCAAAGCAAATGGTGAAATACCGTGAGATAAAGTTGTTGACAAACAAATTACATATACGAGAAAACAAAAGTTGGGGTTGCAGGGGCAGCAAGCCATAACAACAGTTCTGTATAATAATCCCATACACAAAAATAACTAATTTCATTTGTCCCAGGTAAATTGGAGCACATTTACTGAAAAAATTAATGCGCTTGAACTGCAACATTACGGTACAAAACATTTTTATGCATCATTGGACTTCCGCAATCGTAAAAAAACACAAATATTTTTCATTTTAAACATAATTGGGTCCTGTGGGATTCATCAAATTTTTAAAGGGAGCGTGTGAAAAGAAACAATGGCTCAAGCGGGGAAAAACACAGGGGCGAGGGCGCTATGCCAAGTTAACGGTCACGATTTCGTTCGATGCCTCGAGGGGACATGTGCGTGCATGGATTTTTTTATTATCATTGAGTTACCCAATTTTGGTATAACATGCCAATCGTCTGTTTTACACATGAAGTGTTGTAAACTTGAATGGCAACATTACACGGTAAGAACTGGCAACATACATGTATGGGTCGCATGGTTTAAGACAGGAATGCCGTTATGTAGAGGGGTGGAAATAAAATAGTACAACAGATGGTTTCACAGCGAATTGTATCGCTATATCTTTGTGCTCGGGCCTTCGTTGCTACTAAATGTTACAGGTTGCTAGTCATATAACTATTCATCTTGTCAAGGTAACTGGGATTACATTTACTGGAAGCAATAAGCTTAACTCGGCAACGGAACATGCGTACAAACCTTATTATGCACTCTGATTTCTGTAAATCGGAAAAAAACCTGGATCATTTCAATTTCAAAATACACATTGGTCCTTGTTGGGTTCGATACATTTTATGTAGGAGGTGGGTGTATAGACAATGACTAAAATATGGAAAACAGAGCCGGGAGAGCGTGCTATGCCAATTTAACGGACACGATTCGGATTTTCGTACGAAGGGCCTCGAATGGAACATCAGGCCTTGAGTTGTGTCACGCGATCAATGCCAAAGTTAGGAATTTAGTGGTCCCACAAGGTTTTTTGGGGGAGGCTGTCATTTCCCCCTCATAAATTAGTTTGTGCTCTCAAGAAAATGGTGAAATACCGTGAGATAAGTTTGGTGACAAAAAACAAATTAATTATACGAGAAAAAAAGTTGGGGTTGCAGGGGCAGAAAGCCATAAACAGTTCTGTAACATAATACATACACATAATAACTATTTCATTTGTCAAGGTAAAACTTGAGCAATTTTACTGAAAATAATGAGCTTGAACTGTCAACAATTCACGGTACAAAAACCATTTTATGCATCATGACTTCGCAATTGTAAAAACAAAAACAATATTATTTCTTAACCAAACAACATGCCCTTCCATGGGAAAAAAAAGCCCCACTCGAAAAAAAAAAAATGAACATGACTCAAAAGGATAAGCTGTTTTGCCATTAAAAAACAAGGACGAAAGTTTTAAAGAGGCCAAGTTTGGACTTTCTTACTGTTCGCCTTCAAAAACTTTCAAAATGAAAAAAAAAAAAGCCCTCAATTTACCCAGAAATAATTTCTATTAATTTGGGCTGTTTTGCCAAGGAAGGGCCGCGCTGGTGTAGGGTAGAGAAAATGGCGTGACATGGATTGGTCTAAACCATGACCAGTATTTTTGCTTTGAAAATTTTCTTTTTCTTCCTGACGTACATCACTTGTTAAAAAACTTTGTGTGGAATGTATTTATGTAATTGACAATAAAGTACAGTAATTGTGAACATTTAATTTGAAGAATTCGTTTTGATTTCCCTTTATTTTGTTAATATTTTGTTTCAAAGTGGACCTGTTAGCTGATATTTGTTAAAGTGCTGACGTCACACACAGCTGTGGTCTGCCATTTGGGAGTCAAATTACATGTGATATGATGCATGCAGAATTGATGATGAACACCTTTTTAAATACGATAAATTAGTATAACAAAGGAAGTAAACAATCTATGGCTGACTTCGAGAAATCACCAGGCACAACATTTCAATTTCCTGTTGCCTATCAATGAAAGGGAAATGTTGTCCTTGATTGTTGAATCCTGAATGCTGAATACTCGAGAGATTTAAGACTCATTGTTTTGTTCCATCTGTAATGAATCACAGAATACATTCAAATCACTTTAACTTAGAAAAAAAAATATTATTTTAACATTCTTGTTAAAGGTTTATCCAAAGAGGCGCCAGACCGAGACCACTACGGCTAGGCAATTTTGTTTTGTACACACAGTTACCATGGGGTCAACAGTGAAGCGGTATAACAGCATACCGTGTATACATTAGCCAGCGTTTGGTAAAGAAAAAAATGCCTACGGCTCGCCTCGCCCACCATGTGCCGGGGCCCTATCGAAATCAGTCACAACCCCTGGGTTTTGGGCGAAGTACGCGCTGGAAAAATCGGCGCAGCGGATCGATCACCGTGGGAAACAGGTTTGAAAGTATTGACGACGACCAGAGTCCTTTTTAAACCGCTGGTGCGACAGTACCGATTACAGCGAGGAAACATTTGGCGGA
>JASTWB010000116.1:0-50609 GCA_032158295.1 Pycnopodia helianthoides
GATTGATCCTGACCCTTAAAATTGGGCAAATTGGTAAAATCGAAAAAAAAAACCTACTTTTTTCCCCATCAAAGTGCACTATTGGAAAAGTAATTTTGGTCACAGTTAACAATACCCAAACAGATTTTTTTTTTTCTCTCTGACACTTGCATATGTTTGGAATGATATAAAGATAAAAATTCAGTTCTGGTAGCAATTTCATTTTTTTGAGAAAATTCCACCTTTTCATGGAATTGCCCTACATTGGCTACTCAAAAGAGGGTGCTAGAAAATCACAAGGATCAGTGTGAGGTCTGTAATAATATTATGTGGTTAGATTCATGGTTTGAAATAATAACTTTTATGTCCTGACAGTAAAGGACAAAATAAGGAGTTTGACACGACACTCACTTTAATCTATTTCTTTAATTGTTCTTTTTATTTAGGGTCATAAAGATCTTCACCAAGTTGGCAAAAAAGATCAAAATCAATCCAATCAGGTAAATATGGTAGTGTTATTTAAAACTGGATACTTTGACTATTTTATATGGGCTAGTAGTTAAGATCATTTTCTTTAATCTGATCTGAACTATTGTGTTAAATGTATTTTTTGAACATTGAAAAGCTATAACCATCTGCAAAAACTTGATTGCCTAATAAGACTTTGCTAAAACTGAAAATACATATTTAAAGGCTGTTTAACATTGGAACAAAAGTGCATACTTAAATTGAAAATGAGCCTGTGGCCAATTTGATAAAGTCTATATGCAATATGTTTGATGCTTGGTGATGCATGTTTTCCATTTGCATTTATTGCTATTGCTAGCTAATTGTTATCACAAGGTAAATGTAGTCAACACTGAATTCACACACGCTTGCCTCAAAAAATGTTCCTGCTAAATACACTTGGTGTTTTTAAGGCAATCGGCTTCTCCTTATAAACGCGATATTTCCAATGAAAACCTGGATTGGGCTAGTACTGAGTACTGACTTAAAAAAAAAAAAAAAAAGAGTCCTACTGGACATAATGATATTGTGGCTTCTTCAAGCTGTGAAGAAAATACAAAAAGCACAGGAGACCTAAATCACATTGCCCTAAAATTATCAAAGTATGTAACAACTCCTGCTGGATTAAATTAATTCTTTTTCGGGTCATCTTTAACCTTATTAATTCCAGAGATGTTTAGCATAATCAAAATTTTCAAAGATGGTAATTCTTTCACATTTTACAATGCTGTTTTTGCTTTTAGGTACTGAGATGGGCTAATAGAATAATGCAGCTGAACACCATGACAGACAAAGAAAAAAAACATGTCGGTAAACTTGTGTTCAGCAAAAAGTTGAAAATTGCTGATGGTAGCAATGGAGCGCAATTATTTGTAGGATTGTTTGACAACAAGCCTGTTGCTGTTAAAAGAATAAATAATGAGCAACTAACCAACCGACAGATGGAAATATATAACCATCTTAAAAATAGACAGCTAAAACACATTCTACAAACCGTATGTCATGAATGCGATGATGATTTTAATTATTTTGCAACCCCAATTTGTGAATACAACCTTCAAGAAATTATTGAAGATACTCAAAACCCTCTTAGAGGTACTCTTTCTAATGAAAAACGTCAACATATGTGTGTCGAAGTAATTAGTGGCTTGATGGAACTCCATGAACAGGGTATAATTCACAGGGACATAAAACCTGCAAATGTGCTCTTAGGTAAGTAACATTGGATATGAATAGTGATGTAACTGTTGATTATGGGTAAAAATGTAACTGAAACTGATCATCAACTTTTCCAATGTGCATTTCACTTAAAATTTAAGTCCATGGTACACTTGTAAAATATGCATGTTTTTTTATTGTCACAAGCTCTTGATAAACGTGATACATGACTGTGATCCACACAACATACACCTCTTTTAAAGACGGTAACAAGTGCACATTGAGACATCTAGAATTTGTCTGCTTGATGCACGTTGGAGAAAGAGGTGTAAAATATTGGCACAATTTTACTCTTATTGTAAATGCATCAAGCAAACAATGGACAGCCTGTACAAAAAGTGTCAACACAACATAAAAAACAGGGAATGATCTGCTTCTAAATTATATCACACATATTTAAACCATACAACCTAAAGTAATATGAGTGAGACAATCTAAAAAAGTACCAGCAATTATTTTAGACTGAGTTTTACACATAAGTAAATCAAACCAATCAAATTAAATCAGGGTTCTGATGATGGGTTTTCTATTTTGCTCTTTATAGAATTATCTTGTATAATTTATTGATCTCTTTTACTAAGATATACATATCAAAAAACAAAAAATAAAGTTCTAGTAACTCCTACTTATAACTTTGCATAATGTAGATGCCTCTGGAAAGGTGAAGATAACAGATTTTGGGATTTCATGCTTACTGATGGGTAAGACGACATTACAAACGAAAGCTGTTGGCACTATATGCTGGATGGCTGTTGAAAGTTTCTCTGGTGATAAAACCAAGTACAAGTTGTCATCAGATGTACAGGTAAGCAAAGTGGCTGCTGTGCAATTCTAGCACTTGCATGCCCCCCCACCCCAAGCATGCCCCCCCCCCAAAAAAAAAACCCACCTAACTTTCTATTGTTGATAAGCATTCAATTGTGCTAACAGATGTTGTCACCAAATTCAACATTTTCTGCAAACTTTCAATGAAATAAGATACCTCCCATGGTTGATTGCTTTGTTTCGAACAAGTTCAACACTACAATTTTTGAATATTTGTGTAACATTGTTACAAACTGTGGCTATCTGTGTTTTGCTTTGCATTTATGGTTTTCCAACCTAGGCAAAAAACTTGGGATGTGACGTTGCAATACAAAGGTATGTAATGCCGTTTAATCATTGTGGCATTTGAACACCTTGGAAAGGTTATTAAGAGGTCATTTATGCCCTTTCCCCTCTGGTGCCCAAGACCCCTGCTTGGTGTTCCAACCTCGGCAAAAACTTGGACTGTGACCTGATTTGTAATCATCTTCACTACTCTTATTATCACTGACAGGGGAAGTCTTATTGACTTTGATTGTGGCTGCTCTTGGTTTTGATAGGGTAATTGTTCCCTTTGTATGCCTCTTCCACAACCTTCCTCTGGTTGTGGGCCCAGTGTTGGCGATTGATTTAGCCTCTCCAGCAGTTTGAGTGGTTTCAAGATTGACTCTGGGTTTTTTTTTTCTCGTTGCAAGGGTTGTGTCCATATAGCATCACTGTGTCCGCTTAAGGTTTGTTTTGGGGACTTCCTGCATCTGGATCAGCCTGCTCAACATCTTGCTTTGTACGAGCAGAAAAGTAAACTCTTTTACTACTGCTCATTCTTTTTTCTTTCTAGTCTATTTCACTCCACTGCAGGAGGAAAGCCTCTTCACCAATTCTCCATTTCACTCTATCCTGCGCTGTCTATTGCCAAGCAATGCCCCTATGTACTTGGCTCATCCCTCAATCTTCTGTTTTATCTCCCTCTTTTTCTTGTTCGGTTTCTTGGAGTCCACTTGGTTGTTTTGCATGCCACCTGTTGTCATATCTCCATGCAAGGTGACCTGCCCATCTCCACTTATTTGATTTAATGGTAATTAATAATATTCTGCACACTTGATTTCTTTGTTGGGTCCTCAATCGTCACCCTGTCCTTCTTTGTTACTCCTATCATTATTCTTTCCATAGCCCTCTCTGTCACCCTTAGTTTTTTCTCAAGTCGTTTTGGTGGTTGTCCATGTCTCAGCACCATACGATAGGACAAGTATGATGCACTGATCGAATACCTGCCTTTTCAGCGATAAAAGAAGGGTGTGGTCTCAAAAGATGTGGCTGAGTGTGCCAAACTTCACCCATCCTAACTGTATTCTTCTTTTTATTTCTTTTCTTTTTAGTTATTGGAGGTGATCTTCTTCCCACATAGATGTAGTGGTCAACAATCTCAAAATCTTTTCCCTGAGCAGCTATTTTGAAGATTTGAATATTGCTACTCATCATGACCTTTTGATGCTTATGTTAAGGCCCACCTTACTACTTTCATCAGCAAGCTTTTGAATCATTCACTGGAGTTCCTCTGGGGTGTGATTGAAGATGAGGATATCGTCAGCAAATCTGAGATGGGTGAGATGCTCTCCATCTAACAAGATCACTTTATCACTCCAGTCGAAGTTCTTCAAAACTTCTTCCAGGGCTGCTGTGAAGAGTTTTGGTGACACTAGATCACCTCTTGTCTGACACTCCTCATTATCGCTATCGAGTCAGTGATAGTATCATCCAGGTGAACTCTTGCAGTCGGCTCTTTGTATAGCTTTGATGATTTTCATGTACTTCTTATCAATACTTTGCTTTTCCAAAACTGTCAGCAGTGACTGGTGTTCTAAGTTGTCAAAGGCTTTTTCATAGTCTATGAAACCTAGGCAAAGGTTGAACTGATATTCCTTTGACTGCTCAATCACTTGGCTTAGTGTTTGATCTGAAGCCTGCCTGCTCTCTAGGTTGGTTATCGCCTAGCTGCTTCTCCATGCGAGCCAGAATAACTCTGGCAAAAAAATTGTACAGGCGAGGTAGTAAGCTGATAGGTCTGTAGTTTGTTGAGTCTTTTTTGTCCCCTTTCTTAAATATGAGAATGACTTTGGACTCGTTCCACTGGGAGGGAATTTCTTCCTCCTGCAAGAGTTTTGTTGAATAGGGTTGTGATTGTTGTGATGGTTTCCTTTTCTCCTAGACTGAGGGTATCTGATGTTACTTGATCCTCACCAGGGGCCTTTCCATTCTTCATTTTCCTCAAAGCGTGTGAGACCTCTGGTAGAATAGGAGGTACTTCCTCTGATCTACTTGACCAGTCTTCCTCAGATCTCCAATGAGGCTGATCACTGGTATATTATAGTGTGCTGTAAAAATCCTGTACTATTTGACTTATCTTGTGTTGATTGCATGTTTCAGTCCTGTTAATGTCTTTCATGCACGACATGAGCTGTCTCCCTTCTTGCAATTTTCAGTTTATGATCTTTGGGCACTTGTGCTTTACCAGGACTTCCTGAATCATCTTAGACCTATGTTTTCTCTTCAGTTCTTGTCTTTTCTTTCGTATTGTCTTGTTTAGTTCTGTATATTATTATTCAAGTCTTTCTTTTTGAAGGAAACTATCAAAATACTGGCGTAAAATATGGCTTGGATGTTTCAGTGCCTCTTCTGCAGTGCTACTTTTTCAAATTCAAGTAGAGTGTCTGCCCAAGGTCACACCAACTCTGTTTGGTGTTCCAAATCTAAACTTTGTTTTAGGTTGAGATTTAACATGTTTCTGTGCATCATCACATTTATGACAAGATTTCATCATCACATGTGACAGATTCAGGATCACTTCTGTCCATCGATCCCTCTGTCCCACAGCCATACGTCATACCGTTGATGCTGTGTGTTGGCAATTGTCACACAGACCTTCCATTTGTCTCGGTTTACTGCTGTCCTTCTAATTCTTAAAGTTGGTTGGCCACATTTTCAGTGGCCGTCCCATTGTGCAAATACCATCTGTTTCACTTCCATATGACCACATGGCCTAACCAAGAATTTTGTTGTTAACTACTTTGAACTAATCTCAGTTACTTGCCAATATAGCTTGACAATGTAATCTTACACAATTAAATTAGTGGTAATGTACTTGGGAGCAGTCTTCGCATCCAATCTATCTGAAAGGATATGAGTCTTTTTACCATCTTTGCTGTTATTGTCCAGCAATTACAACCATGCATGCATCAATGCATGCATGTAGGTTTTACTAGTTACCACTGTAACTGTTAATGCCATGGAGCTGGTCTTATTGCGCCAGATCGGTTTCATTTTGGCCAAAGCTGAGGTAGTAGTTGCAATTTTTTTTTTTTTCAATTTGAACCAATCTTTCAGAGAAACATCTCTTTCTGAAAAACTACCGACGTCAAGTACAAAGCTGTTCAAGATCCTCACCATTTCTGTTATGCTACTTTCATTATTCTTAAAATAGAAGCCTATTTGGCCCCTAACAATAGTGGTCTCTTAATTAATAATTTTGTGTGTCTTTGATGAACAGTTAAGCTGAAATTTGTACAGTTATTTATTTTTTTCTCATGAACTAAAACTTATAACTCCTGCGTGGAAAAACACTATGTGGTAAGTGTTCTCTACAAATCCTGCTGTATATACCCTTCAGATTAAGTGAGGGGGTGTTGCCCTTAACAGTCCCATCTTCAGACCCCGTGGAGAGTTTTTACCATTTAAGCAATCATACTTCTCTTATAGGATACGTGCTGCTTGCGATGCGATGCGATGCGAGGGCGTAGTCTATCCTACACCAACTCGGGACTTGGTCGCAGCCCTCCACTCTTCCCTGTCCAGCATTAGGGTCCTCATCTCCCGTTTGTCACTGAGGCCAACATCCCGCCGCAAAGCGTCGATGAATGTGGCTCGCCGCCTTCCCCTTCTGCACGTTCCCTGATTTGGCTCCCACAAGATGGTACGTGTGATGGGCTGCCAGCTCCAGGTGTCGAATGCAGTGGCCTGTCAGACCCATCCTCCTCACCCTGATCTTTATTGAGATATGTGGGAGGTCACCATACAGGTCATTGTTGTGTACGTGGTCTTTCCAGGTGACGTCAAGTGCCATGCGCAGCATCCTGGTATAAACACCATCAAGGATTTCTCCTGCTGTACAGTCAATGTCCATATTTCAACGCTGTAGAGCAGCACTGACTCGACTGTTGCTACAAAGAGTCGCCTCTTGAGGTCATTGCTGAGCTTGGCCTTCCACACCTTCTTCATTGAGTGTGCTGCACTCCATGCCAGAGCCCTCCTGACCTTCAGCTCCTTCTCTGTCGAGGCGATGTAGGCCCCGAGGTACTTGAAGTCCTCCACCACCTCTAGCACTGCTCCATCGCCAGTGACAACAGTTGTTTCCTCGACTTTGAAGGCAAGCACTTTTGTCTTTTTGGCATTGTGATGAAGGCCAATCTTCTTGCGCTCTGATTCCACCGCGAGCAACAGCACCTGTGCTTTTTTCTGCTGTGTCAGATATGAGGCCAATATCGTCAGCGTAGTCAAGGTCAGTCACCATGACTGGCTCGACCCGCCGGCTTCTCCTGGGGGTGAGTGTGAAGCCCAGTTGTTCCTCCTTGCTGTCAATTGCCTGCCTCAATGCATAGTCAAGGGCTAGAACAAATAGAAAGGGGCCAGTGTGTCGCCCTGTAGTATTCCTGCTTGCAAACCCAATAACTAACAGTGAATCTTTTTCCTCATTCTACATTTGTTGATGTATGGGAAAGTGCTTTAATTCTTAGTAAGAATTAAAGCACTTTCCCATTTGTGACTATTCCAGATGGCTGCATGTTTATTGTACTACATTTTAACGGATGGTCACATCCCGCATGAGACAACCAGCCCATATGCAAATGAACCAGAGGGGGTTTTGAGAAACATGAAAACCGGCACCTACAGCCTGAAGCATCTCGACTCTGGGCCACATGCATCTGTTAGGTCGCTGCTTAATGAGATGCTAAAAAAAGATGAACAGCTAAGGCCCAAAACGCCAATGTGTTTAACATTTTTGCAAGGTATGTTTCTTTTTTTCCCCTGTGTATTGCACTGGGTAGTTAAGTGTGTTGCTACTGTTTACTTTAGCTAGCTCAATGCATGCATCCTTTTTTTCGATAAATTGGATCGGGACTTCACAATTATACGTTTGCGTTTTGTAAATTACTTTTCCATTTTGGAAAACAAGTACATATTAGTCGAAGTACAAGAACATACATTTACCCCTGACTGTGCTACAATGTATGTAACAGAAGTATCAATCACTAAAACTACAACTGCTGTACAGCATGTTTGTATTAAGAAAATATGTGACCTGCTCAAATTTGTACCTGAGCTGCAGTGCAAAGTTTTCTTTGTTATATATCCTTGCAGCCAGTTTTTCTCCTGAACATGAAGTTGGAAGGCGCAACAAACAATCATTTGTATCAACTAACTTGTCTTCAGATGCAGTGGTAAGCTGTTTTAGTTTTTTCTTTTGTTTTTAACAAAACATAAGGCACTAAAATAACTGTCTTTCTGTAGATAGCACACTGTGCAACGTTGAAAGCAGGATTTCAACCCAGCAATGCTAAGCAATTTCCCATTAAAAAAAAATTACATGGGAACATCTAGTGCCCTCCCCCTCAGTATTTTCCAGTTCTTTAACAATAGTTTGTGTGTAACTTCCCACAAAAATGTACATTTTACCAAGTTGTACTAGATAAAAGAAAAACAACATTAAAAAAATGTCATTAAACTTAAATTTTGTATTTGTTTTTCTCCCATTTTGGGAGTTTATTTTGACATAATCAATAACACGAAATTGTAGTTTTTAACTGTAATTGTTGGGGGTGCTTCATTCTTTGGTATTTGGGGGAAAATATTAATGTTTTTGTTTTTCGACTTAAGATCAATATAACTATCAAAATTTTGTGCGAAGGATATAAAGATATGGCTTGACTGACGATTCTGTATTATTTCTCGACTTGTAAAGCTGAAAGTAGTATGCTGAACAATGCTGAACAATCCATTGATAACAAACTTGCAGTAGCAGCAGCAGAATAATGGAATAGTCTTCCCGACAACATAAAACAAGTACAAACAGTGAATTCATTTAAGACGAAGCTAAAACACACTTGTTTTTGCAGTAGCCTTCAGTATTTCTTACTTTGTCAACTAAATTTTCCTTCATGTACTTACTTACTTGTCTCTATTGTCTTACTTAACTTCTCTTTTTTCATCTCAAAGCGCATAGAGACTTCTCTCTGTGAATGTGATATGTGCTATATAAGAATGGTTCATTGCTATTATTATATTATGGCTTGAACCCCTTGCTACAGGCTGAAAACACGAAATCCAAGAAGGCTGGTGGCAGCTACTCACCAGGTTGCTTGCTAACTTTTACCCTCAATGTAGGGTCAAAATATTATATCTTGACAATTAAGTTGTTGCCAATTATGAGCAAACACATCCCTGACAGGAAGGGGGGGGGGAGACGGAAGACAATGTGCCCCTTATCATATATCTATCTAACACAGATGTGATCACCCCTAAAGGTTCTGACTTCCCCCAGTTTTTATCAAGGGTTATAACCCCTTGTAAAAGAAAATAGTTGCAGGTTCAGCTGTTAATATGGCAACTTTTGGTTTAAAATTGTTTTATTATATCTATCCGATACTTCCATTATTATTATCTAGAATTAAATTTGAATGTTATGTGCAGAGACAAGTCCAGCTGCTTGCCCGGATTACTGGAAATCATTACACCAGGGGCTTTGACAGCTTCACAACCCATTTGATCACAATAACAGGTAACATTGTAATATTAACTCTTAACTTGCGACAATAACTTGGGTCACCTACAGCAGTTGATAGGCATTACAAAATTATCTGCAAAGAAATTAAATATGCTTTGAAATTCTTTGGTGTTTTATTTTTTACTTTTGGCAAGTTTGAAACAAACCACATTTATATGTTTGCATCAGTTATAGCTTTGTTTAATGTTTTAAGATATTTTCATTTTTTTCCCCATAGATGATGAAAACCTTGCCAAAGACAGGACTCTTAAGTTCTTCGAAGGAATCTGTGCTAAAGTGTGGGTGGTTAGCTTCAGTTGTAAGTTCTTTGTGAAAAAATTACACACACAAGAAATTTGATAGAATTTACAGTATTAATTTGTATTCGAACTAATTTCTGAAGAGATGATAAACCAAGGTTACTATGCTGACTTTGGTATCAGGTTTCTCTTTCCCTTTTATTTAAACGGAGTATTACTGTGTTCAGAAATTACCCTAAATAGTGACAATAATTTGAAAATTTTTGAACTTTTCTTACAGCGTATTTGAATCCGCAATACATGTTCATCAACATTTCAGTGCCCTTTGACTGAGGTGTTCACAACTGAATCATGTTATATGTATCATGGCCTTTTTATGTATTTTTTTCAGGGGTAAAATCTTGCTTGAAAACAGGTTGTCTGCTGCCAGAGGATGTTTTTGAGGTGCAGGGGGATGACGTTTGTGGAAGATCACTTGGGCCACAACGTGCAAGGTTGTGTAAAGGAAAACCACTGATGCATAACTACCACGTTTATTTGATAGGAAAACCATCAGGAATGACCACAGGTAGAGTTCATCAGTCTTGTATATGTCTGCTCAAAAACCGAGTCAAATTCAACTAGTTTAGGTGAAGTTTTGCACTTGATCCATTGCATTTTTACTGTTTTTGTTTTGTTACTTCAACAGAAAATGTAGAGAACATCTTGAAAATGTTAGGAGCAACGGTTATCCCCAAGATGGACTTCCTCGGCTCATCAGGCTGCAAGTGTCTTATATTAAACCTCTGCCAATTCATTGATGAGGATACACAGAGATTTAATGGTAACTAAACATTACAATTACACCATCTTAAATTAAAACAAAATTGTCCATTGTAATTTAAAGTAAAATATATAAAAGTAATTCATTGTGTGGTTTTTGCGAGATAGTTAAACGTTTGTTTTGTATGAAAACTTCAAATTCAGAAATAATTTAATCTGCTTAGTGTCAGACATGGATTTAAAATTTGATGGTCATGTATGGACACTTTAAGAGTATAAGGTTTCATTTGCATGTATGAATGCAATATAAGCTGGATTTTAACTGTACTTGTAAAACAATTTTTAAACACTTGTTTTTGTTTTTACTGTTACTTATTTCACAGCTATGAGAGCTAAGTGTCAAGTAAAGATTGTTAACATGCAGTGGCTTCTTGACAGTATTTGTTTTTACCAGATTCAGCCTTTTGATGAATATCTGCTCTGCGGTGGTGGTAAGTTGTATCCCATTATGTTTTGTATTGCCTTCATCTTCTACAATGAAACAACACTGTCTGAGTATGTATATTGCAGCTAATAATAAACATATACGGAGAGGCATGACAGGCATAAAACAGTTCCTCTTCACCCCAAAGCAAGAGCAAAACAGGTCATCCTTCAGTGGAGATCATAGCAGCAGATGGTGTTTTCCGAGTATTATCGGTGTTGTTTGAAAAAACTAATATGGTTTAAACTTGAGTCATAAAAAATAAAAATGCAAAAATGGTAAGTAGCCCAATGTTTCAACCCTTGCAGAGTCTTTCTTTTGTTTAACCTTCGAGAAAGGCTTTGATAGGGTTGAAGCGTCAGGCCACTTTAAGCATTTTTACCATTGGACCTTTTGGTTACAACAGCTTATCCTATTTTTACATGAAACATAAAAATGGTTGAATTCATGTTTAAAAAATTACTCGTTCAAGAGTTAGATTTTTTTATATAATCATTTGGATTTGTTGCAGATGCATCCACAGACGTCTCAGAAAATGACCTGTTAGAGGTAGTACCTCAAGAGTGCACCAGCATTGATACATGTGGTGAGAATATTGCAGCCATTAGAGTCTTGACAAAGGATTCCAAAGTTTCCAGAGCAGTAGGTGACGACAAAGATGTTAATTGCATTTCTGATGTTTCTGAAGATTCCGTTCTGGCAACCACTTGTATGGAGTTCTCACAAAATGACCTGATACAACAAGTTCATGACGAGCCCACGAAGATTAATTCACCTGAAGAAGAAATCACTGGTAACGACACCTTATTACACACCCCTATAGATGTCCTGAATGACAAAGTTGTTGTTTCTGGGGACTCCATTCCTGTGTCATTCTGTTTGGAAGTCTCAACGAATAACATGGTACCATTAGTTTCTGAAGAGCCAACCAAGATTTCTACACCTGATGTTGAGGAAGTTTTGGAAAGGAATGTCTCAACAAAACCATTTCCAGAGCAAAGAGTTAGCTCTGTAACAGCAATTCAAGATGTTGTATCAGTTCTAAATGGCATTTCTGCTATTTCAGGAGACTCCAGTCCTGCAAATACTTTGGAAGTCACAGAAAATGATTCGGTACAAATAATTCCGCAAAATTTAACAGATGCCTCAACAGATACCTTGATTGGTAAAAACCCTTTTTTAGGAGAGTCAATTCCTGTGGCCACCTGTCAAGATGTCTCAGGAAAGGATCTAGTTGTACCTCAAGAATGCTCCAAGATAAGTCTGCTTGAAAATGTTGCTGCAAGTAATGTCTCAAAAACAAATTCGGAAGATGCCCAAGCAGTGACCATTTTGCAAGAAACCACTGTTGATGGAACACACACCTCTATAGATGTTTTAATCGGCAATGTCATTTTGTCAGGAGACATCATTCCTGCATCGACCTGCACAGAAGTTTCAGAAAATGAGACGTTGGTACAAGCTGCCCAAGAGAGCAACAAGCTTGGAATCGACCCGCCTCTACTTGAAATAGAGCAAATTCCTGATTCCTGCCCATCAACCAGTCATACACCAGGTACTTGTAGTGTTCAACAAATCCAGGCACAAATAATGTTTTGTAGGTAAAAGGTTGAACTATCCGCTGTATTTAAGACCTTACATACTTTGCAAATGTACCAATGTCGGTATTGCACTCATATTGTTGACTGCAAAAACATTATACTGTCTCAAATGTTTTGTTCTCCAGACAGTGCATTATATGATGAACTGTGAGTCATAATTTTCTGAAACCTGTTTGGAACAGTATTTTTCCCCCATGGATTTCACTTATACTGACCTCATCTGAACCCAAATTGTTGTTGGCAACACAAATAACTAATTATGTGTTGCCAAATTTTGTTTAAAAAAAACCCAGTTCTTTTAAAACTTTTTTTAAATATGGGATATCACGAATAAATAAAAACAAAAATGTGAATGATTTTAAATAGTTATAAATAGTTTACGTCATGTAAATTTGATGTTTATGTGCTAAATACTGTTAAAATTTATATGTTTGTTGGTACCATTTCACAAATTCTATCTGCTATATGTATATTAGGTGACAAACAAACTGAAACAAGTGATGGTGATGACTCAAGTTATTGTAACAACTCCTCTGAAAGTAAGTGCATATATGCAAAGTTTACCCAGAACATTTTGTGATTAAAGACTTGAACTATCTGCTGTCATTTCCTCGATGATGCCATCAGGCACTTTTCAGGTGTCCGTTTTTAATTAAAAAGTAATTACTCCGCCATTTCATTTTATTTTTATCTAAACAATTTAAGGTTCCTCAACTACACCTAGCCAAATAGCATGCCAACTGGGTTGTTTTCACACCAAAAAAATCCACCAATGACCAGTTCTCCCTGTATTCCCTTGGGAAATACCAGAAATGTAAGAAATTTTGATGTTTTTTTTGCTGACTCATCAAAAACGAGGGTTTCATTCAAACAATGGTTTTGAGACACATGTGGGCTGATTTCAAAGGAAATTTTGCTTGAATTTACAAGGGGCTATATATCTAATAGTTTGGGCGATTTAGACATGATTGTATTCTCAAAAACACGTATTACACGCAAAATATAAAGCGGACACCTGAAAAGTGCCTGATGGCGTAAGTATGTGAGTTTTGTTTTGATGGTGTCACGAAGTGTTAAGACTTTACACACTTTGCAAATGTACCAATGTCGATATTGCACTCATATTGTTGATTGCAAGTACATTATTTTGTCTCAAATATTTTGTTCTACAGACAGTGCATTATATGATGGACTGTGAGTCATGTTTTTGTGAAACCTGTTTGGAACAGTATTTTTCCCCTATGGGTTTCACTTGAACTGACCTCATCTGAACCCAAAATTGTTGGAAAACGTTTTATATTACGATCAAACTATGATCATAGTGAAAGAAGGTTCTTCTATAACTTTTTTTAAATATGGGATATTACCAATAAATGAAAAAAAAGAAAAAAGAAGGAACGATTTTAAATAGTTATAAATGTAAATCTGATATTTTTTAAATAGTTATAAATTGTTACATCATGTAAATTTTTTTTTTTTAAAGTTATAGATACATTTAAGTTACATTATGTTAATTGATTTTTTTGTGCTAAATACTGTTCTTCATTTTAAGAACACAATTGTATGTTTTATTGGTACCATTTCACAAATTCTATCTGCTCTATGTATATTAGGTGACAAACAAACTGAAACGAGTGATGGTGATGACTCAAGTTATTGTAACAACTCCTCTGGAAGTAAGTGCATGCAAAATTTACCCAGAACATTTTGTGATTATCAATCTCCAAATGAGTGAAAATGCTGTGCAAAAACCTATGGATTACCTCTCAAACATTGCTCTTCAGCCTTTAAGTGTTGATCATCCACTTATCTGGCCAGTGTCAAAACAAGTTCATATAGATTTCATTGTGTTCTCATGTGAATCATCCTAGTAATTTTGTTCAAAGCTTTTCTATGGTGATTGTCTTCCTTTATCAGCAACTTTCTACACAATGCACAATTTGTAGCAGAGGAAAGCCCCCAATTTGGTCGCATAATCAACACACTCTTATAATGTACTGACGGGACCCCCTCTAACTTTTCCAGAGTTCCAGAGACCCCAGAATATAACGAGGACACAATGGAGGGGGGTCTTCCTCTGCTACACATCCAGCTCCAAACACAACTTTCTGACCAGTAAATAAAATGAACAAAAACATTTAAATATGGTTTTATTCTGAGATATATTTTACTAGGAAGTTTTAATTCAAACCAGTCTAACAGTATTTTCATTTGAACCCTGAAAAGAGTCAAACTGTCAGCATATGCTGACATATTTTAACATATAAATTGTCTTAACCACTACATACACCATGGAGGAAGAAACATACACTGATTAGCTCTTTTGCTATGATATCCTAAGCTGGGCCATGCTGCATGCCCTTTAGGGGATGTCAATCGATATGGGAAAATGATTTGGTCAGAAGGGGCAGGGCAAAACCCTGCCAGCATCCCTCGGTTACAAGAAGAGTCTGTCAATTTTTAATGGTAGATGAGCCAAATTAAAACAAATTATTTGCTGAAGTTTTCCCGGGCATTACCTGGACATGTAAACAACAAAGTAAAATAAAGAAATCGTTAAAACAAATTTGAAACAACTCTTTCAACCTGAAGAAAACACTTCTCATAGCACATGCTGACAACATAATGCAGTAACATTAGCCAAACAATGTTACTCGTTTAGGGGAATAATGTCAAAGTTGCTAAGCAATTGCAGTTCAGTTTATAGAGCCTTATACTAACATGCACGCAATCTTTGTACAGGGCTTTCAATATTTTATTGCGATGCAAACTTGACAACAGTTCGTTGTTCACAATGGTGCATTTCTTGAAAATGTTCAAACTTTTTCTGTGCTCAGAAATCAAAACACTGTTACTTACTGCAGAGGACCTAGAAACAACGTTAAGTAGGAAAGGTGCATTTTCAGCGATAATAAAAAACAAACACCTTTCCCACACAACGGCTGTCCACTCTTAACAGCCTTATCTTAATGTCTTGTGTCTTTTGTTAAATTATGTGTACTTGCACTCCAAAACTACTTGAACCCAGATAGGAAAGTGACTTCTCAAAATGCAGTTTTATGGATGTACACATGAGCAGAACTTAAGACCACAAAACAGGTTATTTTTAGTCTTTGAGTGTAAATAGATGTAAATGATCTTCATTTGGTGAATCTTTTTCTTATCATAGATCGCTTTAAGAAAAGCCAAAGTGTGAAAAGGATAGGCCCTCTACAGAAGCCTAAAGACAAGGTGAGTTTGGGTAGTGTCAAAACTTTAAGGATTTTATATTTTTAAAGCAATGTTGACTGAGATTCAAAATCAAACCACTATCCCTAAACAAATTAAATTTAACTAATTCAAATCTAACAGAACTTGGGAAAGTACTGAGTATACAGTGCTTAACATACATTGGTGACAGGGTAAAAACCAAATTATATTCTTTATCCCTGGTGTAAAATTGCCATCTATTAAAATATAATAGATTCACCTCTTCCCCAGGTTGATTTACCTTAAAATAACAACAGGTTTTCTGCGGATCCTTAAAAAGTACTTTAAAAGTCTTTAATTGAAATATCCAAATTTAAAGCCTTAATCACCTTTAAAAAGTACGAAAGTCAGTAATTTTAGGTCTTAAAAAAATAAATGGAGTGGAAATGAATTTTTCTTAGCAGCTTGTGAAAAGTCGTACTACGCTGCGTGTAAAAAAGCTAAAAAGTATGGGTGGGTAAAGAGGTTTCCCCTGCTTTATGTACTAATATTTTGGTTCTTAAATAGTGTAAAGGGTAGCATTAATAGGGTCTTAAAAAGCCTTAAATTTGACCTTTCAAAGTGTGTAGATACCCTAAACAAGTACTTTGCAAGGATCCATTAAAAATATATGGATGGTATAACAAAAATAATAAATAAATAAATAAAAAGGACTAGTGCTTCACTACTCCATAAGGATAATGCGGGCAGAAAAAGGCAGAAAAGTTAGCAATATTAAGATACTCAACAACTCTGTATATTTTTTCCAAAACAGATTGCTCCAAAGAATGCATCAGGTACATACCAAAAACCCAAGCGTCCTTGCAAATTTTGTGACCAAATGCAGTGTCAACTCAGAAGACATCTAAAGCGTAAACATGCCAAGACAAAAGAAGTCAAATCTGCACTGTCACTCTGTAAAGAGGATATGAATACCGCAATAGCACAAATACGAAAAGATGGAATATATCAAGAAAATATAAAGCGCATAACATCAGGGAAAGATGACATCCTGCTAAGAGAGCGGAATCAGGGGGAAAGTGAGACAGTGATGTGCTGCAGGTGCAATGGGTTCTACAGTAAACACCGTATCTGGCGGCATAAAAAGCTGTGCCAAGATGATCCCAGATCTAAAGTGACAACTATCCCAGTTTCTGCACTGAAGATTGGTCCAAAGAATTACAACAAGTTCCATTCAGAAATATTGGACAGATTTCGAAGTGATGCAGTGGGAAATCTTTGCAGAACTGACACATTAATCATCAACGTAGGAAAAAAACTTTGGTCCAAATCTGTGAAGCGTGAGAGGTCAGTTATCATGAATGACATGAGGCGGCTTGGACTACTTACCTTGAAGTTGCAAGAAGTATCGAACAACGATTCTCTCCAAGGCGAAGATTTATTGCGCAGACAGCATTTTTACTCTTTAGAAAGTGCTTTAGACGAGATAACCAACAAAGAAGGTGGTGGCACAAAGGATGGCTTGCGATTAGGTTTGGGGTATCTTTTAAAGAAAGCTACAAAAGTTATGAAAGCTGTGTATATCATTGAAGGAAGAATGAATGAGTCTGAAGAGCTAGACAGGTTCCTCTCTATACTAGACCTACAGTGGGATGCCCTTTTTGGTAGAAGTCAGTACTTGGTGGAAGGAAAAAGGCAGGCAACCTTGAGAAAGCCTCACGCAATGCCATTAGAGGAGGACATTAAAGAGGTCAGAGAGTTTACTGTGTCATCCATGAACAAGATTGTTAATGATGAACAAGTAGAGTGGAATTCCAGCCAATTTAACACACTACGGTCACTAATAGTAAGCAGATTAACTCTGTTCAACGCACGGCGTGGTGGAGAGCCTGCACGTATGACACTTCAAGAGTGGGAAGACGCAGATACCAAAGCATGGGTAGATCCCCAACGAGTTTCCTCTGTCAATGATCCAGTGGAGAAGTACTTACTAAGTTCATTCCTCCTCGCGTATCAGAGTGGGAAAGGGTCCAGAAAGCTTGTTCCAGTACTAATACCAAACGACACTGTCAAAGCTATTCAGATGCTGGTGGACATGAGGAAGGATGCTGGTGTATCACCACATAACCTTTTTTTATTTCCTTTCACTCAGCAATCAACAGGCCATGTAAATGGGTGGCAGGCAAACCGAACAATCATAGAACTCATTAAGGACAAGCTAACAAACCCATCACTAATAACAGCAACTAAGTATAGACATAGGGCATCCACACTGTACGCTCTGTTAGATGTAACGGAACATGAGCGTCAAGCATTTTACAAACACATGGGGCATTCCGAAGAAATAAACAAGAACGTATACCAAAGTCCATTGGCAATCCAAGAGATTACCTCAGTGGGCAAATACCTGGCCACTATTGATGGGAAACGAGATGGTAAGTGCTTCAGAAATTGTAAGGTAATTTTCCATAAAACTTGTTGTTAAAGGAACATTACAGAATTAGTTTTGCTAACAAAACAGTTGCTGGCAGTGTAAGCACTTTATGTAATCCACCATATACATAAACTGACGAACCTGTAGAAGTTTGAGATCGATCGGCCATCTGGGTCGCGAGAAAATAGTGAAAAACCGATTACACATTTGCATGAAATCATATAGATTCAACAAATGAATAAAACGCTCACTGAGCGATAAACTCCAATTTGAAAATTAGTTTATTAATTTCTCATCAAATATGGCATTTCAGACAGAAATATTTCAGGGAATGTTTTCTACTATCATCATTAGACAGTGTAAGTTTTATGTAAATCTGTGATCAAAAGTATATTTTACAAATTTTTTCTTACCAATTCTGTAATGTTCCTTTAAAAACAAAATGGGTCGCCAGAGCTACTTTTGTAATAAAAGCCCTTCTCCTCAATAAAAATCAATGGAAATGTTCAATAAATGACAAGACATAACATTATTCTGGTAGCAAATTAAAAAGAATCATTAATTTTGTTTAGTCTGAGCTAAAAATGGGCAAAAAGTGGACCTTTTTTACAGGATAGTCAATTTCTGTGTCAACCTGTTCAGATGTCTTGGGAAAGGATCTAGTAGTACCTCAAGAATGCGCCAAGATAGGTCTGCCTGAAAATGTTGCTGCAAGTAATGTCTCGGAAGATGCCCAAGCAGTGACCATTTTGCAAGAATCCACTCTTGATGGAACACACACCTCTATAGATGTTTTAATCGGCTTTGTCTTTTTAGCAGGAGACGACAATCCTGCATCGACCTGCACAGAAGTTTCAGAAAATGAGACGTTGGTACAAGCTGCCCAAGAGAGCAACAAGCTTGGAATCGACCCGCCTCTACTTGAAATAGAGCAAATTCCTGATCCCTGCCCATCAACCAGTCATACACCAGGTACTTGTAGTGTTCAACAAATCCAGGCACAAATAATGTTTTGTAGGTAAAAGGTTGAACTATCCGCTGTATTTAAGACCTTACATACTTTGCAAATGTACCAATGTCGGTATTGCACTCATATTGTTGACTGCAAAAACATTATACTGTCTCAAATGTTTTGTTCTCCAGACAGTGCATTATATGATGAACTGTGAGTCATAATTTTCTGAAACCTGTTTGGAACAGTATTTTTCCCCCATGGGTTTCACTTATACTGACCTCTTCTAAACCCAAAAATGTTGTTGGCGACACAAAATGTCAAATTTTGTGTTGCCAAATTATGATCAAAGTAAAAAAAGTTCTTATAAAACTTTTTTTAAATATGGGATCTTACGAATAAATAAAAACAAAATCTGAACGATTTCAAATAGTTATATATAGTTACGCATGTAAATTTGATGTTTATGTGCTAAATACTGTTCTTCATTGCAAAGTAAAATTTGTATGTTTTTTGGTACCATTTCACAAATTCTATCTGCTCTATGTATATTAGGTGACAAACAAACTGAGACGAGTGATGGTGATGACTCAAGTTATTGTAACAACTCCTCTGAAAGTAAGTGCATGCAAAATTTACCCAGAACATTTTGTGATTATCAATCTCCAAATGAGTGAAAATGCTGTGCAAAAACCTATGGATTACCTCTCAAACATTGCTCTTCAGCCTTTAAGTGTTGATCATCCACTTATCTGGCCAGTGTCAAAACAAGTTCATATAGATTTCATTGTGTTCTCATGTGAATCATCCTAGTAATTTTGTTCAAAGCTTTTCTATGGTGATTGTCTTCCTTTATCAGCAACTTTCTACACAATGCACAATTTGTAGCAGAGGAAAGCCTCCAAAATTGCTCCCATATTCAACACACTCTTATAACGTACTGGCAGGACCCCCTCAAAATTTTTGAGAGATTCCAAGATTATAATGAAGACACAATGGAGGGGGTCTTCCTCTGTCACATAACAAGCTCTGGTGTTATCATGCAGCAGCAGAATATAGGTTGGAATCACAGTCATGAAACTTGTGCCCTTGAGCAAGGCACTGAACCATAATTGCTTTGTAAAAAAATTGGAAGGTAGTGCATTCTGCTCTACCAGCCGGGCTCCGACTGGATACCCATTCCTACCTCCTTACGGACTGAAGGCCGTAGCCCTGTTTCAGCCCCAGGAGTTGATGGCAACTTGCCCCTGGTGACAGTTGATTTGGGTTGATCAAATCAGTTGTGTAGCCCTCGCCTTGAATGGGCCGTCCATGGCTTGCAAAACAAACAAAAACCCTGTCTACCCAGACATTTTCATTGGGGAAGAAAGGGAGTAGAGCAAGGGGGGGGGAGGGGCCAAGGACAAACGGGGTGGGGGTGGTAATTAACCTGTCAACTATTAAAAATAATCCGTTTTATGTTGGGGGATAGGGGCCTGAGAACTCTTCTCTTCTACCTCCATTTATCCCTTCCTCGCACCTGGTTACATCATTGAATCTCACCAGTAAATGATAAACTGAGACGTTGACCTGTGATGTCACCCTTAAACCAAATTTTATGAAAAATCTGTATTCACAAAAAGTCATATTACAGGTCAGTTCTTGTGTAAACATTAATATCTTCAATTAATTTTTCCTGGGGGTACTTATTCTTAAAATTGCTTGTTTCATAATGACAGGTACAACTTCAGACTCGGATTATGAAAGAACAGATAACTCTTCAGAGAGTAGAAAAAAACCTCTTCCAAGAAAACGGAACAGTAAGTCTATGCCATGATATTAACATTTCACCTGCAGTATCAGGGTGGGAAAGGGTCCAGAAAGCTTGTTCCATACTTATACCGAAAGATACTGTCGAAGCTATTCAGATGCTGGTGGACATGAGGAAGGATGCTGGTGTATCACCACATAACCATTTCTTATTCCCTTTCACTCAGCAATCAACGGGCCATGTAACTGGGTGGCAGGCAAACCGAACAATCATAGAACTCATTAAGGACAAGCTAACAAACCCATCACTAATAACAGCAACTAAGTATAGATATAGGGCATCCACACTGTACGCTCTGTTAGATGTAACGGAACATGAGCGTCAAGCATTTTACAAACACATGGGGCATTCCAAAGAAATAAACAAGAACGTATACCAAAGTCCATTGGGAATCCAAGAGATTACCTCAGTGAGCAAATACCTGGCCACTATGGACTGCAAGTGCTCCAAAAAGTATAAGTTAATTGTCCATAAAGTTTGTGATTAATAAGCCTTATTAGTGACCCAATCTCATAAAAAGGGGGGCCAGAGCTACTTTTGTGTTAAAAGGCCAATAAAAAATACATGTCTATAATAAAAATCAATTAAAATAATTTGTGATTTTCGTCCCACGTCATATTTATGTTACTAGAAAATTACATGGAGGATTAGAAACTTTTTAATCTGAGCTCAAAAACCCCTAAATGGGGGAAAAAACATGGACTTAAACACTTAATCATGTTTTTGATCTAGAGGGTGCATGGATATGAAACTGCCATCATCCAAATGAGACATTGCCTGGTTTTGATCTTTGACCTTGTACAGTGACAGTATGATTGTACAACATATTCTCTATTTCCAAAATTCTATAAAAAGTCCGTGGGCACAAAATCTTTTTGAAAGTATGTTTTCTTTTTCATTCCAATAATTGCAAGCACACAATATTTTTCTTTTAACCTCCTAGAACTATGTGCAAGGGGTTCAAAACCACCCAGCAGCCAGAAACGGACTGGTCACAAGAAAATGCCGGTCATCGGTCTTTGTATACCACTGGTAATATAAATTTGTACTAATTATTACTGTTATCGTCCTATTGATGATCAATTTTCATTTCTATATTTAATTATTTAATTATTCATTTTAGCAGTAATAAACCACTAGAGAAACTAGGAAAATTGTTAATATATATGAAATATAATATGAGAACACTTGTAAGCTAACAAAAAACACCCCTCGAATTCTGGAAGAAAGTGTTAAATCTGTTGCAAATTTTCAAGTTTTTGCTTGCTCGTACACATGTTAATTGTTTCTTTGCAAGTTTGTGTACAACGCTATGGGGGTATTGAGCTACTTTCTGGGAAATATTGTTAGTTTGCATCAAATTTTAAAATTTTCCCACAATCTTTTTTATTTTTAGAATATTGTTGCTGTCATAAACGTGTTCATATTTAATCATCCAGCTTTATTTTTGAAAAGTACTCGGACTTTGTATACACTTCCATCACATAAAGTCTCTTCCAAATAATAAGCTAATGCGACAACATCAGTCAGTGGCTATTACAGTAATGGCCGGTGCCTAAGACCTTGTAACTGAAGGATATCGGTACTCGCTGAAGATGTGACTTTTTAATTGAGCTTGTATTTAGGCAGGTGGCCTGCACTATGTAAGGGAAATAGGGACATATTAATAAAACAAAATGTAACTGTTCGGTAATAGGCTGGCTCTTTTAAAAGTCTTTATTAAAAAAAAAAAAACAACAACAATTGAAATAAATAAACCCAGAGATCTATATTTAGGGAAGCACCCTTTTTATCTCTTCCACAGACAAAACTGCTTTTTTGTGGTTTTGGAAAATTACTTTGCAGAAAGATGTTACTGTCTCCTGACAATGACCTTACCAGGCTAGTCTAAATGTTGAGACAAATTCAGAACTCAATCCGAAGCAGTGAAGTTAATAACGAGAAGTTATCCCCTCAATCCACTCAGTGAAAGTAGTAGTCCTAGCAGATTTCTTACCTTCTGCCCATGTAGTAGTTAATAAGCAGGACAGTGCTTTTCAGAACTAGTAGTCTCCCGAACTCCACAATCTACTCAGCAGCATAAGAATATAAATAGCAAGACAAACAATTTCTACACCACAAAGGCGTTTTTAACATGGTGTTACCTCAGACCAAATACTTTGTATACAAGATGTTAGTTACTTGTTTGTTTTTTGATTTATTAGCAAGAATGTACACAAGATGGCACTCACATGACACGATGGTTGTCCACAAGTACTTCCAGAAATATATTGTGGACAAAAATACTGGAGCCAAGGGATCACTTCCAGGTAAGAAAGGAAGAACGAAAGAAAGAAATACATGCATGCTGTGCAGTACAAGCTTAATAGAAAGTGCAATGATACTTCACTTAAGATTAACACTACTTGTTTTCTTCATATTATCTTGCAGGTGTCAAGGTTTTGAAACATTTTCTACAAACAAACCCAGCAATACTCAGCTGTTTAACACCCAGGAAAAGGTTGAAAGCAGTGAGGACAAAGGTTTTTAACGAAAGACAGAAAGTAAGACAAATCTTTTAATAAGATACAGTGATACTATTCTTACTTTTTGTTTTATTTTCACGTCAATTGCTAGACGGAACTTGACCCCTAGAATGAAGTGATCCCTTGGCTCTAAAGACAAACTTACGGGTTCACAAAAATTACCTTGTAATTTTATGTTTTCAGTGGTATGGGTAAGAAAAAGTCTAACTTTGCTTATTTGAATTCATTTCGCTCACTCAAAATAGATGATTTCAAGCGCTCAAAACAATTTATTTCAAGTGAAATTGAATCCTATCAGTAATTTTTTCTCACCATATTTCCTTGTCAATGCTCCGTTAAGCACAAGATGATGGGATCATGGACGAAATTATTTTATAAAACTTTACTTTTATAAATCATCTATTTTGAGTGAGCGAAATGAACTCAAATGAGCAAAATTACGTATTTCGAACAAACACCAAAACAAACATTTGAACTCCACAAACCAGATGTTTGTTTAGCAAACAAAATATTTTCATAGGCACCATAATGCATGTAAACAAGATAAATATTTAGGTTGCCTTAATGGTCATTTAGCCATCGGTCACCGTAATGCATGTTAACATGGTAACCATTGAGGTTGCCTTAATGGTCATTTAGACATCGGTCACCGTAATGCATGTTAACATGGTAACCATTGAGGTTGCCTTAATGGTCATTTAGCCATCGGTCACCGTAATGCATGTTAACATGGTAACCATTGAGGTTGCCTTAATGGTCATTTAGCCATCGGTCACCGTAATGCATGTTAACATGGTAACCATTGAGGTTGCCTTAATGGTCATTTAGCCATCGGTCACCTATATATCTATTAGGATGCCTGAAGTGGTAACGTCACACATATTGCATTGTTATGGCAACCCTAAATTTTTTACCATGTTAAGAGTCATTTCATGTAAAGACATATGTTTCCACCGTCAAAAAATCATTTTTTTAAATACTTTGTGGGTTAAAGGGCCTTGGGGGTGCAAGTAAAGAAAAATTTCCTTTTCAAGATTGTGATTAGGGCCAACACATTGGTCTTTCCATATCTGGTAATAAAAACTTGAGCAATTGTGTCCTGTTGTGAGAATACTTCCTCAAAAATTGTTTCCCCCAGTTTGAACTAATAACACTAAAAAAGAACACTTTTATCAATCAGGCACCTTTTCCTGAGCATTCTGTAGGCTTGTTGAATACCCCACATTAATGAAAAACTGTTGATGACTGAAATCCAAGACCCCCCCCCCCCCCCGAAGCATATATGTTACATTCCCTTACGAGTCATTCCGTGTCAACTCACCTGACGGGTTGGCAGGCTCTGTCTCAGATTTTGATATTTTTGCTTGTAAACATTCCCCCTTTGGGTGTCATGAACGCTCACCAAATTTTAGAAACCTACTCCTTAACATTTCTGAGATATGACCCCATAAACGTTTAAGCCCCGCCCCTTCAAATTTACTTTTTGTGTTATGGGCATTTTTAGAGGCCTATATCTACAAATTGAGATTGAGATATGTAACTGCAAATTAATATACAGGGTACCTGTCAAAAGTAGTGTGGGACATTTTTATATCAAGGCATAGGTCTGTAAAAACTGACATTTTAGGCCGCGGAATGATTTTTTGTAATTTTTGAGACCCCCCTAGTGCCTAAGTGAAATGTCTGATTGATTTTGTATTACATTTGGTTATAAACTAAGTGTATATGTGTAACCTGATATAAGGATAGACCAATCACACCTTTGATGTGTTTTTAGCAGCAGGGGTCTGAATGTGGGTCTGGCTGTAAAATTGCAAAAAATACCGCTTTTTTTCAAGTGGTTATTTGACAACATAAGACATTTCTTACAGATTTACAAATTTTCCCCCAAAATACTTTGTATCCAGTCTACTTGTGAGGAATTAAAAAAATTGACTCTCTACTCCTTCATGTAAAAAAACTCAAATGAATATGACTAATATCAAGTTATTGTTGTACTATGAAGTTTTTAGTGAAATCACTTGTTTACAAAAGAGCCACAGAACCTAGACTAAGTTCCTCAGACAAAGTTTGTACACCATGGAAGTGTATAGTGTCGGCACTAGAATGAAAACAATCCGCACTTTTTGTGTATGTGTACAATAACTATCATATATGTACATTACATGTATAACTATCATACACATGTACATACATTACTACTATTGGATGTACAAAATAACTATCACTGACACGATAACTCCGGACTTATCGTGTACGTAGAGGATACTTATCCTGTTAGTACATGATAATTATCATCCCCCCCCCAAATACACGATAATTATCATGTTTAGTGTATGTACAGAATAATGAAGATGCACATTCACAATCAACTTCAGACACATCATGTATAGTACACAATATTGTACAGCATCTCAATGCAAAAAAGTACTCTCAAACAACCCCGAGATAGTGACTTCTGAATACAGAGATGATATACTTTAAAATGGCAACCGAAACACGGCTTTGTTTGGATTTTATTAGGATGTTGATTAACAGTTTGTACCAAGCTTGTTTAAAATATAATTTCACATGGAGATGCTTCACAATTTTTTTTAATACAGCTGGTCTTCAGGGGGATGTGTTCATAAATTATAATTATTGTGTACGTACACATAAAGTATTGTGTACGTAATTAAGGGAATAAAAGGGTAGTGACGCGGTCTTAACCGGCCGTTTAAAACCGGCAGGGTCGTGGCCGTGCGATAAAGGACCTCGCCTTCGGCTCGGTCCTTTATCGCACGGCCACGGCCCTGCAAGGTTTTAAACGGCCGGTTAAGACCAAGTCACTACCCTTTTATTCCCATTCATAAATGCCCTTTTGGTTAAAAGGCGTAATAAAGTAGGAAACTCTGTAAAAACTTATCTGTTTTCCGACGTTTTTGAGCTCTGTACGTGTGGTGCATTTTTATGAGACAGTTTTCGGATATGCATTGGTGCGCGTAGTAATGCATCCTCGTATCCATGGGCTAAAATGGCGCGGCGAGATCGATCCCCCCTTAGAACGAGGTTGTGGGCTTACCCGCACAAATGCTATCCGAAAACAACCGGTTATAAACAGCTCCAGCCGTGCATTATCATCTGTTTATAACCGGCCACGTGACACGCTCTCCACCAATCAGAATGGATAAACTCTCCGAGGTATTTATGAAAGTACAATTACGCACATAATAATTATCATGTACGAACATTATAATTGTCGTCTATACGTAAGTCCGTAGTTTTTTGTACGTTAATGAGTAATTGTGTATTATACATGTTATTATGTATGTTTATTGATGTACATGACAGTTGATATGTATACGTACACATAAAGACATTTAAGAGAAGGATTGCTTTTTCAAGTGGCAGCACTACACTTCCAAAGTGTACAAACTATGCCTGCAGGAAGTCAAGGCTCTGTCAGCTCTTTCGTAAACAAGTGATTTCACTAAACTGCATGCATACACAACAATAAACTTAAATTAGTCATATTCATTTTTGTTTTACTTGAAGGAGTACAGAGATTATTTTTTTATATTTCACACAACCGGTAAATCTGGGGAAAACTGGTAAATCTGTCAGTAACGTCCCACGTGGTCAAATAACCACTTGAAAAAGGCGTTTTTTGCATGTTTACAGCCAGGCCCACATTCAGACCCCTGCTAAATACCAATCAAATGTGTGTTTAATCTACCCTTACATCAGGTCACACTTATACACCTAGTTAATAACCAAATGTAATACAAAAGCAATCAGACATTTCACTTAGGCACTATGGGGTCTCAAAAATGACGAAAAATCATTCCGCGGGCCAAAATGTCAGTTTTTATAGACCTATGCCTTGATATAAAAATGTCATATGCTACTTTTGACAGTAGATTCTAGTTGATGGTGTACCATGTACCCTGTTTATTAATTTGGAGTTACATTTCTTTTCTCAGTTGTAGATATAGGGCCTCTAAAAATGCCCAAAACACAAAAAGTAAATTTAAAGGGGCGGGGCTAAAGTTTTAGGGGGTCATATCTCAGAAATGTTAAGGAGTAGGTTTCTAAAATTTTGTGAGTGTTCATGACACTTAGTTTATAACCAAATGTAATACAAAAGCAACCTGACATTTCACTTAAGCACTAGGGGTCTCAAAAATGACGAAAAATCATTCTGCGGGCTAAAATGTGAGTTTTGATAGACCTTTGCCTTGATAAAAAAATGTCCTATGCTACTTTTGACATTAGATTCCAGTTGATGGTGTACCATGTACCCTGTATATTAATTTGCAATAACATATCTTATCCCAATTTGTACTGGATATAGGCCTCTAAAAATGCCCAAAACACAAAAAGTAAATTTGAAGGGGCGGGGCTTAAACTTTTACGGGGTCATATCTCAGAAATGTTAAGGAGTAGGTTTCTAAAATTTGGTGAGCGTTCATGACACCCAAAGGGGGAATGTTTACAAGCAAAAATATCAAAATCTGAGACAGAGCCTGCCAACCCGTCAGGTGAGTTGACACGGAATGACTCGTAAGGGAATGTAACAATATGCTTCGGGGGTTGGGGGGGGGGTAAAGTCTTGGATTTAAGTCATCAACAGCTTTTCATGAATGTGGGGTATTCAACAAGCCTACAGAATGCTCAGGAAAAGGTGCCTGGTTGATGAAAGTGTTTTTTTTTATTATATTAATTTTAACTGAGAGAAAAACTTCAAAATGTTCCTGTTTTTTTTTTGTGTGTGTGTTTTTTGGGGGGGAAATATCAATTTTTGAGGCAGTATTGTCACAACAGGATACAATCACTCAAGTTCTTCTCACCAGATATGGAAAGACCAATGTTGGCCCTAATCGCAACCGAAAGGAAATTTTTCCGAGACCCCTTGCAAATTGAAACCTTGAGGGCCAAAAATAGGGTAATAGGGTAAATAAAGCCATGGATGATACTTTGTAGTGGTATAAAAGGTTTTATAAAATAATAATTTTGCATTTTGGTAGGGTGGAGTTATAAACATAAGCTAAAAAACATTTTTTCAGACCTCCAAATCGGCCTAAAATGCCCAAAACACAAAATTAGCTATTACCATGGCAACAGGCTGTATATGGATTTGACAGTTCGATTTTTCTTACTTGTATCCCAAGTCCCTTCACCCAAATAGTATTTTAATTAAGGGATTTTTTGACCGTGGACACATATGTCAAGTATTTACGTGAAATTACACTTAACACACATGGTGACCATGGACTAAATGACCATTAAGGCAACCTAAAACTTTACCATAGACCTATGCATTTAAAGGCAGTGGACACTATTGGTAATTACTCAAAATAATTATTAGCATAAAACCTTACTTGGTAACGAGTAATGGGGAGAGGTTGACAGTATAAAACATTGTGAGAAACGGCTCCTTCTGAAGTGACATAGTTTTCGAGAAAGAAGTAATTTTCCACAAATTTGATTTCGAGACCTCAGAATTAGAATTTGAGGTCTCGAAATCAACCATCTGAAAGCACACAACTTCGTGTGACAAGGGTGTTTTTTCTTTCATAGTTATCTCGCAACTTCGACGACCAATTGAGCTCAAGTTTTTACAGGTTTGTTATTTTATCCAAATGTTGAGATACACCAAGTGAGAAGACTATCTTTGACAATTGCCAATAGTGTCCAGTGTCTTAAAAGGAACATTACAGAATTGGTAAGAAAAAACATTTGTAAAATATACTTTTGATCACAGATTTACATAAAACTTACACTGTCTAATGATGATGATAGTAGAAAAAATTCCCTGAAATATTTCTGTCTGAAATGCCATATTTGATGAGAAATTAATAAACTAATTTTCCGAATGGAGTTTCGCTCAGTGAGCGTTTTATTCATTTGTTGAATCTATATGATTTCATGCAAATGTGTAATCGGTTTTTCACTATTTTCTCGTGACCCAGATGGCCGATCGATCTCAAACTTCTACAGGTTTGTCGGTTTATGTATATGGTGGATTACATAAAGTGCTTACACTGCCAGCAACTGTTTTGTTAGCAAAACCAATTCTGTAATGTTCCTTTAAGATGACCGATGGCTACATGACTATTGATGCAACCCGAATATCAACCATTTATGCCTATGCATTAAGGTGACCGATGGATCAATGACCATTTAATGGTCATTTATCCATTGGTCACTATAATGCAAGTTGAAATGGTAAATATCTAGGTTGCCTTAATTGTCATTTAGCTATCGGTCACATTATTGCATAGGCATATGGTAAATATTAAGGTTGCCTTAAAGGTATTTTATCCATCGGTCACCTTAATGCTAAGGCCTATGGTAAATCTAGAGATTGCATTAATGGCCATTTATACATCGGTCATCATATTGCACGTTGGCATGGTAAACATTTAGAGGTTGAATGCTAAACTGGCTATTTAGCCCTTGGTCACTATAATGCACGTTGGAATTTATTTGAGAGTAAACAAGACATGACATTACTACAGGTATAGTGTATCTAACGATAATGTTTTTTTCAGTGGGCAGGATTGCATATCTTCATTTAAAAAATGAACGTTTTTGACTTGAAATTGAGACTATAGGAATAGAAGTATAATTGTGTGCCAAAAAGTTTGGGAGCAATATTGGTTGCCTTACTGGTCACTTAGTATACAGTTACAGCGAATGTTAACATATTAAATATGACATGGTGGTAAATAGGTTGCCTTAATGGTCATTTAAGGCACCTGAAATGCATAGGCTTATGGTAAATCTAGATGTTGCCTTAATTTTAATTTTTTACATCGGTCACCATAATGCATGTAAACATGGTAGATATTGGTTACCGTAATGGTCATTTAGCCATCGGTCACCATAATGCATGTAAACATGGTAGATACATGTATATAGGTTGCCTTAATGATCATTTAAACTTGGGTGTGAGCTCTGGCTAAACGGCAGCTAACGGTTGAATGGCTTCTGACTGACACCCTGAACAAAGATAGGAGATCGCAAGGGCGCCAACATATGGGCTAGAAAGTTCAGTTCACCGGAACGAGGAACGTTGGATCATATCTCGCTCCAGTTAATGTTTCTTTGTTCAACCCCAATAGTCTCCGTTTAATAACTTTTAATCAAAATTTAATTAAGATGGTTAATTATTCGTAAAACATCGACTTTTTATAACAAATACACTTACTAGTGCTGCTGAAATTAATCAGTTTGCACAATGGAAAACAAAAATAAAGAACACTTTGGTATTAACAAATGTCACACGCTTCAATAATTCGTCGCATTTTTCTCATAGTGACGAATCAGAAAAAAGTGCATTTCGAGTAAATTCGCTTTGAAGTTGGACATGTTTTCATTCGTTGCTTTCATACCTTATTATCCTACATTATCACTTGCCAAATAGAAGGTTTGTTTTTAAGCAGTTCTTCTTCACATTTGTTTATGTTATTCAAAATGAAACGATCTTAATAATCAATTATAACCTCATAAACCTATTCGTCAGTATGTAAAAAACATTGTTGTCTTTTACGCGCTTATTCGTCACTTTTTGTGCCCAATTCGTCAGTATGTAAAAAAACAAATTACGCCCTGGGGCTTATTCGTCACTTTTTGTGCCCAATTCGTCAGTATGTAAAAAAACAAATCTACGCTCTGGGGCTTATTCGTCAGAAATAACACCATTAATGCAGGTAATTTAACACGCCTTAATTTTTCATTTGTGTTAAACATGATATTTCACGGTAAAATCCTGAGTGAAGCACTGATCCTGAATTCCTTCTTTTTTGGGTGAGGAGGAGAGAGGGGTGGATGGGGTCGGTGGGATGGATGTTGTTGGCTTGTGGATTGGAGGGGAGGGGAGCTTTTAAGTAACAAACAAACAAAAACTTTCAACTATATATAGGGGAGGAGTACACATGACATTTTCCCATTTCCTTTCGGCCTGGTTAACTTCCAGATATAGCTCAAATGGGAAGGGACGGAATAGGTCATTTTTCCAAGTTAAAGTTGTACCCTTCAAGACACTGATTGATTTAACAAATATGTTCATTTTGTAATTGAACTGATTTGTTGTATAAGCATACACAAACTTAAAAATGTTTTATCCACAATATTTGCACTTTTGAAATAATAATTTTATTTTGTTGGCACTAGTTTTGAAGAGTTTCATTTAACAATCAAAACCTTGTTTACACCAATAATTTTGTAAATTCTGAATTTTATTATAATGCTCCAAACATTTATGTGGTAAAACCACCAGATTGGAGGTTTCACTCAAAGTTGTCACTAAAACAGTACAAACATTATTCATTCTTAAGTAAAAACAAATCCTGGCAAAAGTACACATCATGAGCATCATCTTTTAGATTTAACCATGTAAATGATTATTGTACAATATTAAACAATTCATTTTTCGTACTCGAAATTTGTGTAGTTCATGTGAATACAATAAAAAATTGCTTTTTATCTTCAAGGTAGGGCCTACTGATAAAAAAAATGCACTTGAATCTGATCAAATTGAATTGGATTTCACAATTTTCTTTATGACAAGATTTCAGGGGCACGAAGTTTGTCTCGGCGCGATTGGTACCTGAAGTACCTTTAATAAGATTAGCTTGAAGATTGAACGGACTGAATACTACAGACTATAACGTCCGTTTGAAATAATCAGCCTGTCAGAACTATGCTTACCTCAAGATTTGTTCCTTTTATCTAAAATTATTTTTAGTTTCGTTGACCGGCATTATGAAACCGTAACAACTGACTTCGAAAAAACCTACGACCAAGTGTATTTACAAATCAGATTTGGGTTGTCATTTTCATCATAACTGTAAACCAAATAAAAATGTGCTTGGAAATTAACCTGTACATGTACTATGTTAAGTTTATGACAGGAAATTGTGAGATTTCAGGTTAAACTTTAAGTATTACATGATTATATTCAAAATTATCATGGAAACCAGTTTTTGTCTTTATTGGGTCCGTGATTATTTAGTGGGGTAGCTCCTTGTAGAATTGCTGATGTTCGGGGTGTCTAACAACAGGTGTGTTACCTTGGCATAATTTCATTAAGTCATTGTACTTGGCGCTTGACAGCTTCGGAAGATCTAAGGAGTACGCTCCCTTTGGATGACTTAGTGACTGTGTGCTACCAGACGATCGACGTTGATGATCATCAAGTTGTAACATACCGAAGCTAATGTCCATGTGTGACATCTTCACATGCAACGTTTTCGGTTGATTGTGCTTAACCCTAAACTGCTTCAACTTTGTCCAGTTTATTGGCTCTCCGTTTGACAAGGAACGAACTCTCAATACTCCAAGTTGCTCTGAGTGCTGTTTCCAGTCCAGTATGTCCTTCTTCTGGACTTGTACAACGTCGTAGGGAGTTAATCTTGCAAGACGTATGACAGTTGCCAATTGTGAAGGTAGAAACATCTCTCCTGCTCTCTTCAAAGCACGTTCTATTGTACTGTGTGCCGAATCTCCTTCACTTTGACCGTGTGCTGTTTCAAAGTAATGCATGGTTATTTGCTTTACATTTTTGGCATTGTTAACAAATGTTAGCATCATGGCGGGAATAATTGAATTTTTGTTTTGTCCCGCGCAACCGTCCGCAAACAAAGCAACTTCTTCGATGCCGTCTGAATCAGCTTTCAACAAAAAGTTGTACAAATGAGATGCTATTTCGTTTGCACCACGTGCTGCAATACCCTCATGCCAAAGATAACATTGACAGAACTTGCTATCCAATACGTAGACGGTGAAGTTATAGCATGAGAGACGGCGCTTGTAAAAGAGTTCACTTCTATTACTCAGGGGCAAAAAAATTACTTGTTGTAAATCAAAGACTGCTACTCGAAGTTTTGGGTCTGTCAATGATTTTTCCTTGAGGTCAGATTTAATTTCTCTCACTTTGTTTTTTTCAGCAATATGTGTCTCGTATCTTCCTTGAAGGTGCTCCCTTTCGTTGTGGTTAGATTCATAATATGTTTGGCAAAGACCGCACATGTCCTTTTTGGGTCTATGAAACTTTAAATCCATCGAGGAAAACACTGAGTAGTACAAACTAAATGAAAGAGGTGGGTTGTTTTCATCCTTGTACATCTCGTACATTTTTCTCACTGTAAGTTCAGGTGACAGGTATTGCCTGGTGTTGTTTTTTCGGCAATAATGAGATTCCGTTCTGGGGAACTTGTTAATGTGCACTTTTGCTGCGTTTTTCAATTCTTCTTGGATTTTTTTACGAGATCCTTTTACACCACCACGTTTTTCAGACTCCATTACTCCATCATAACTTGTTTTGCTCAAAGCTGTTCTTACTTGACGCTCACTTACACCTAGTGTGTTGAGAAACATTATCCGACAAACTTTTTTAGAGATCCCCTGGTCATCAGGAAGATTGTAATGAAGTGTTCGTTTTTTACGGGTACCATCTGCTTTTCGTGGATGAGAGTGTTGAACATGTCTTGACAACCAAGCCCTCTGGTCCTTTAAATTAACCAAGTCAAAAAACGCACTTTGAATATTTTGTCTACGCGTCAAAGAAAATGATGAACAGGCTAAGTTTTTCTTAGAGCACTTATCTCCACTGCAGGTGGGTTTAAGTCCCCGACGGGATGGGACAACCTTGTTGGATGCATTTGTGTATGACATACCCATATTTCTGAGGATTTTTCGTGTTTTTTTAGTTGACACAGCACTATCTTTAATATTGGGCATAATGTCGAGATCCTCATGTTGGCTGCCTTCAACAATAAAATCTTCTGGTTGAGGAGATAAGGGATTGACTGGTACTCTTTGTTCTTGGTCTTCAATTGTAACAAAAGAGGAAGGCTCTGGTGCATCCTCATCACAAACAGATGAGAACAAGGGAACTATGTTTGCATGGAGTTTTTCAATGTCTACGCCTTGTGACGGGTCAGTGTTGTCGCTTAAAATTTGGTAGAGCGGAACGTCTTCAAGATCGACAACAACGCAGTCGGGCTTCTGTGGAGCAGGAGCAGGTACCCACTTATTGTGAAGGTGGCATGGTGGACTTTCCTCGAAGTGCTGGAAACAGAGGAAGCACTGACAGGTTAAACAAGCTGCCCACACTTCTGAAGTGCAATTTACTGTTTCACAACAGGGAGTATCTTCATGCTGCTTTTGTAATGTCTCAAAGAGGCGAGAGAGGGGTATGTTGTCGTCGTCTTCGTGAAGTTCATCTTCACTGCTGGAGTCGTCACCTTCGAATGCAATGACCTTTGCCTTCCACCATTTGTTTTGTGGCTTCCACCACATGTTAACATTGCATCCCTTTTTGAGGACATCGCTTGCTTCTGCTCGCAATTCCTCCACCTTGACTACATTGGTCGAACCGTCCTCCCATTTCACCAACACGTCAGATCCTGGGCTGGGGTAGGTTATTCTAAGTAACAAAAAGAACATGTGAAAATTTCAAGATAAGTCAAAAGCATTCAGACATTCTGTCAACTATCTTGTCAACTATCTTGCACTAAGTGTAGTATATTGAATGTTGAATATTGAATGGATTTTAAAATGATGTTCATGGAAATGGCTTGATTAAGTGTTAATATAAAAACAATTGTTTAACTTAAACTTTGCATGACCAACATTTACGAATAGTTATGCAAACCAGTAACTTTCATATTTGAACATACTGAAGTAATATGTATTGCTAGAAAGTCTCACTCTCCTGTAAGGTGACACCCACATAAAAATAACTAAATCATTAACCACTAGGCCTACTGATGGAGGACAGTATAGACTAAGGGTCTCTTAAACGTTTTATATTTGCAACATAAACTCAGTTTGATTGGGGAAAATAGGCTACATCAACAAAACTTAATAGTTAAGAGCCAGATTATAGCCTTCTACGACACTAGAAAGCAAAAACTATTAAAGCTGTTTTTAATCATGCTTACTAATACCAGCACTTAACGTTACATATTTCTTCAAGGAACGTACACATTGATCTTATGTAACTGATAAGTGCTGTAGGTTTGTCTTTTTCTGTAGTTTTAATTGGGGACACGAAGCCTATTTTTGGTAATGTTAGGCCAAACATTTAGCGCATGTAGGCCTAGTATACATAAGCAGTATGTTAGGCCTTGTAATAAAAAATACATTGTATATATATTTCGCAAGCGTAAAATAACAGTGTGTATTATCCCGTTAGATCCACATACGTTCAAGTTCTATGTAGGTCAAAACTGATACAGTTATTGTACATGTTAGGTTTACAACGTGCATTAACAGTGACTTAGTGTTGGTGTTAACTTGAACGTTGTGTGTGACTGTTAACTTGACCTCCATGTATAACGTTATGGCGCACGTATCGTTGTGTGTGGCCTTGATTAAAGTAGTGCTGCGGCAGTGTACACAAAAACAAGGTAATGTTGAATGATTGTGGCAAACAAAATTAAATAAATTAACATCTGTCTACAGTATAATTACCTTTTTGACTGCATATTGAAGACAAGCTAGTGGATTCGGCAAATTCTTACTGTGTTGTGTTTAAGAGAAACTGATGGTACCTGGCATTTCATTTACAAGTCACTCATAACTGGAGTGGTTACCAGCGCATTTGCCTATTCGTCACTTTGTAAAAAACAAAAGGGTCTATTTATGTGTTTACGGAGTGGCGAATCACTTATTCGTCAGTATGTAAAGAAACATTTTTTAAGCCTTGAAAATATTCGCCAACAATGTGTCTTATATCTTTAAAATGAGACATTATTTTGGTTCAAAACCTTCAGAAATGAATTCAGAAGACAAACTAACCATAAAACTGCAAAAACCTCAATTTGCTAAAAATTGCTGATTCGTCACTATGAGAAAAATGCGACGAATTGTTGGACATGGTTTGGAAATAAACGATGAAAGCTGAATACAAGTTCAGCATTAACTGCAATTTAAAACGAGTACAAGTATTAAACATGTCTGGACACCGTATTATGTAACATAAGTTTCAAGGCGTAACAGAAAGCTTGTGTTTCTTGTGTTTGATCTTTGCCATTCGACCAGTTTGTCGGTAATTGCAGGGACGTGTAAGGTCGTTCAAAGGATTGTAAAAGATGTGTTGTGCACTTATCATTAGAATCATTATTATTATTATATTATTATTATATAATCATTATCATTATTATGAGAATCCATGCATCGTTCGTTTTTGTTTTACGTGACAGCCTACAAGACTCTCAATATTCATGCTCTTTAATCTATAATTTATAGCTTGTTTGTGTAAAACATTCTGACTTTCTTTTGAATTTATTTGAAAGTAAACAAGACATAACATTACTACAGGTATAGTGTATCTAACGATAATGTTTTTTCAGTGGGCAGGATTGCATATCTTCATTTAAAAAATGAACGTTTTTGACTTGAAATTGAGACTATAGGAATAGAAGTATAATTGTGTATGGGAGAAATATTGGTTGCCTTACTGGCCACTTTAGTGTACAGTTACAGCGAATGTTAACAGAGTAAATATGACATGGTGGTGAATAGTTTTATCCTACGGTCATCCCAGTGCATGTAAATATGGTAAACATCCACAAATTGCCTTATTTGTCAATCCTACGGTAAAAAAAAAGAAGAAAAAAAGCCCGTCTAAATATATTTTTTGTTCCTTTCTTTTGATCACCACGCTTTGTGCAAACACAATGAAGATGTCGGTCATTTACATTTACACGGTCAAACAGAAGCGTTGGCTAGTCCGGGTTGCCTTGGTAACGTTTTCTTCCGTCACCAAATTTCAAAGAAAACTTGGGTATCTTATCCAATGAGAACATTGTTCACCATTTCTAAATACGAAGTTAAAATTCTAACATGACGGAGGTCAGGAAAACAGCTTGGGATAGAGATTCCTTTGACTGGTGAGGACTTTATCGTTTGACAATGTTGGCCTCCATGCATTGTTCACTTTGTTTTTACTGGGCACACCTAAATTTTACAAAACAGCCACTTCTTTCCAACTATGTTTTATTTGAATCGTTTGCAAAAAAGAATAAATGTTTCGTTCTTTTATAATTTGTGTTTGTGTTCAGTTTGTTTGATTATCACTTTAGCATATTTTTTACATCACTCTCGCGCAGTCATCGACTGTACCGTTGTAAACAAATTGTGTTGACTCATTAACGGTACAGTCAAAAATCACGTTTTTTTTTAAGTTCCTCAATGGACCATAGCCGGATAGCACTATAACCAGCAGAATTAACTTGAGGTGAGTATTCGACCTACAGTCACCTTTAACTTCGAAGCCCATAGAATTCCCCTGAGGCCTATAGAATTTTGTTTTTCTTCTTGGGATTGAGTGAACGATTCTGAGTCTAATGGTACCATGTTAGAAGAGTTTGTGAGCAGCCAAATTAGTGTTATGCGCAATTTCACACCATACTGCAGATGACTGTGCGATGGGGGGGACGGACGCTTTTGAAGGTCATAGTGCAGCGCAGGGTTAACATTGTTAAAAAAGTGTGGTTATCGATTTTTGATTTGCATACATTTGGCCTTCCACAGTTTTCGAACCAACAAACTTGCAGTTAAAGAAATGAGACACAGAAAACGAAACAATTTAATCCCGGATAAACCGTCAATTTCGTTTTAAATGTTTATGTATGCTTTTATATAGGTCGTGTTTAAATCACCTATATTTCTCTAAGTGATCAAACATTCATTCGCTTTTCCGGCTTTTTAGCTGTTATACAAAATGACATTTGTAAGCATGCCTCTGCGAAAGCCTGCTAGGGTCAAAGAGAAATATTGACAAAACCAACAAGCAATAATATCGATCCTGAACATCGCAATCTTCAATCTCTTTAGCGGCAGCAGTGTTAATAATTAGACACGTCCATCAAACAAGTAAAATCTGTTCAACGAATGGCCTGTCTATAGCCAGCAACTCTTTCCTCTATGGCAAATTGTTTTTATTTATGTAGGCCCTATGTTTTCAGTTAATTTTTTCATTATTTATTTGAATGCCAAAAATATTTTAATCAATTCTGGCACACATAATGGTAAATGTTTAGGTTGCTTTGATGGTCATAATAACACATGTCAATTTGTTAAAAATATTTTTTCTTAAAAAAATTGTAGTTTATCATCGGTCACCGTAATGCATAGCCCCATGGTAAGCAAATAGGGTGCCTTAATGGTCATTTATTAATCGGTCACCATTTGCCTAGTCCTATCGGAAAAGTTAACATAAATATTCAGAAACACAGATATCATAAACAATTATATATTGTAGGCCGCCTATGCAAATAAGAAAAATAACGACGAAAATACATCAACAAACAAGAAACAATACTGAGTAAGAAACCACAGAATTCATGCAGAAATAAAGACATAGGGCGTATACAAAAAGACCGAAATATGCTAAGAAAGAAACGAAAAGTACACACGGATACTGAGAAACAAACAGGAAAACGCGGATATCGAAAAAGTATTGAAACAAAGTCACGAGGAAATCAAGTAATAAATCAAAACAAAACAATTCTGAATTTTAGGAGCACAGAAGCATAGTTTTAAAAAAAAAACCTAAAAAAACAACAACAGTTGAATACTTAGGCCTATAATATTATTAGTCACTTAACACAAGTCTTGACAACTCTAAATACCCTTAATACTATACCAAGCATGCATCATTGCCAAGTACATCCATCCCCGATATTAAAACTCAAGTCGCGACCGTGCAAACACCCCCAAAAATTATGCTTCGTAGTTGGGGGAAAGGGACGAGAAGGGTGCGGCAAAGACACGTTTCGACCCCATTCAACACCTTTTGCGTGCTCAACATTTTATCATAAGACAAAACAACATTGCGTACCCATTTCAACTACCCAATTCTAGCCAATTCTAGAAAATCCTGCCCCCCCCCCCCCACATTTGCAACATTATTTTATACGCAAGAAGTGCGCCCATCTAGCGGGTGTCGCGCGAAGCGTGGCATCCCGCTAGTCATATTAAATCTATAGGTTGCCTTAATGGTCATTCATCGACCGGTCACCACAATTCATATGCCTATGGTAAACCCATAGGTTGCTCTAATGGTAATTTATCCATCGGTCACCTTAATAAACGTAAACATGGTAGATAGATATGTTGCCTTAAAGTTCATTTAATCATCGGTCACCTTAATGCATATAGGCCTATGGTAAATATTTAGGTTGCCTTAATGGCCATTAGCCATCGGTCACATTATGCATGTTAACGAGGTAAATCTATAGGGTGCGTTCGATTAGCTTCCCCGGGTCGACCCCAGTGTACTCATCCGGGTGAGCCACTGACATGAGTTAATCGAACGCCAACTTTCCCAATCATTCACACCATTGCATCTTGGGACAGCCGACCGGAACTACTTCCTATGTGTGCATTTCGTCCGAAATTTTTCGAGGATTCGTGAAGATCGTGAAATGATTATTCTCAAGGTAAAAATGCAACATTAAATAATTTTACAAGCCCACAGTGATACAAAGGTAACCGGCTTCAAAAAAAAAAAAAAAAAAAAAAAACCACTAGTTGCTCACAAAAAACGCTGTTTTAATGCAAACTTCCTAAAAATGTCCCGCTGAATTACAAACAAAATGGTGGCCATTGAGAAAGTTTTTCGCCGTGACGTCATAAACCGGGTCAGCCCCAAGTGACCCGCTCGACAAGCAGGGCGCTTGGGGCTGACCCGGGTGAACCCCGCGAATGACGTCAAAGCTATTAATTCGAACGCATCGGGGGAAGACCTGGGTCGACCAGGGGAAGCTAATCGAACGCACCCATAGGTTGCCTGAAGTGGTGACGTCACACGTATTGCAGGGTTAATGATAATTGATCCACCTGTCACCTTAATGCATAGGCATATAGTAAATATTTATGATGCATTAATATTCATTTATCCATCGGTCACATTAAATGCAGATGCTTATGGTAAATCTTGAGGTTGCCTTAATGGTCATTCATCCACCGGTCACCATGATTCATTTGCCTATGGTAAAACCATAGGTTGCTTTAATGGTTATTTATCCATCGGTCACCTTAATGCATACAGGCCTATGGTAAATATTTAGGTTGCCTTAATGGTCATTTAGCCATCGGTCACCGTAATGCATGTTAACGAGGTAAATATTTAGGTTGCCTTAATGGTCATTTAACCATCGGTCACCGTAATGCATGTTAACGTGGTAAATCTATAGGTTGCCTGAAGTGGTGACGTCACACGTATTGCAGGGTTTTAATGGTAATTTTCCATCGGTGTGTAGGCATATGGTAAATATTTAGGTTGCCTCAATGGTCATTTAGCCATCGGTCGCAATAATGCATGTTAGTATGGTAAATCAATGGGTGCGTTCGAGTAGCTTCCCTAGGGGTGCGTTCTAGCAGTCGTAATCAATGGCCAGACCAATGGAAGGTTGAACCGAAACAGTTTTTGGTAATACGACCGCGAAAACGCACCCAGGTCGACCCAGATCTCCCCCGTTGCGTTCGAATAGCTTTGACGTAATTCCTGGGGCTCACCCGGGTCAGCCCCAAATGCCCTGCTTGTGGAGCGGGTCACTTGGGGATGAGTGACGTCATTTGATTGATTTGTGGATAGGACACAAGATGGTGGATAGGACACAAGATGGCGGCAAGAAAGTAGTCTGCCAAAGGAAGTTTGAAGCACATTTTCACCCTTAAATCAGCGACTTTGTTATAGTATTAGGTATTTTGTGGGCATGTACAATAATGTTACGTTGCAGTTTTACTTTGAGAATAATTATTTTACGATCTTTTCGTGAATCCACGGACGTAAATCACATAATGAAAGTAGTTCCGGGTCGGCTGTCGTCCAAAGATGCATTGGACAGAGTGTGAATGCTGGGGGAAGTTGGCGTTCGATGAGCTCATGTCAGGGCTCACCCGGATGAGTAAACTTGGGTCGACATGGTGAATATTTAGGTTGCCTCAATGGTCATTTAGCCATCGGTCACCGTAAGGCATGTCTCTTGATGCACAAATTTCAAACTGTGTGAAAACTGCCTATTATCATCTTCGTAATCTTCGGGCTATAAGGAAATTTCTAACCCCCAAACCACTCAACAATTGATTCATGCTTTTGTAACATCTCATCTCGATAACTGTAACTTTATGGACTCCCTAAATACCAAATTCACAGACTACAAAAGGTCCAAAACGCAGCTGCCCGCCTTGTCACTAAATCTAAACGTTCGACCCATACTACTCAAATACTAAAGAACCTTTACTGGCTTCCAGTAGTACAGCGTATCAAATATAAAACTCTACTGCTCACCTATCGTTCACTAAAGGATTTGTCCCTGAATACATTTCATCTCTTCTCAATATCTCTTCAAGTTCTCGTGCAGGTCTTCGTTCCTCCATTTCAACAAAGTTAACAGAATTAAAAACAAAGAGGAGTTGGGGTGACAGAGCTTTTACAGCTGCTGCACCAAGGTTATGGAACTCCCTACCCCATTCAATCAAAATGTCAGCCAATCAAAATTTGTTTGAACAAACTGAAAACCTATCTAATGTCTGAATTCTGTAGTTAAGATGTAGTGTATTTTCACAATCTGATGTAATTAAGGTTGTTTAATTATATTTAATTATGTTTAATTAGTTGCGTTCTAAGTAACTTCCCATGTACTTTCATTTGTTTAATATTTCTTCCATGTTAGGCGCCTTGAGCATCCCTTGGGGTGGATGTGTGCGCATTATAAATGTTGTTATTATTTTTATTATTTAACGTGGTAAATATTTAGGTTGCCTTAATGGTCATTTAGCCATCGGTCACCGTAATGCATGTTAACGTGTTAAATATTTAGGTTGCCTTAATGGTCATTTAGCCATCGGTCACCGTAATGCATGTTAACGTGGTTACCATTGAGGTTGCCTTAATGGTCATTTAGCCATCGGTCACCGTAATGCATGTTAACGTGGTAACCATTGAGGTTGCCTTAATGGTCATTTAGCCATCGGTCACCGTAATGCATGTTAACGTGGTAAATATTGAGGTTGCCTTAAAGGGACACACCGGCTTACTGTTTACCCAATTTAGTGATGTGGAATCACAAAAAATAATATTTAGATTGGTTGCTGTAAAAAAAAATCATCAAAATGTCACGTAATTAACTAAAAAATTCACGTGTAAATAAAAAACCGACATAAACACAGTCCGATCCACATCAACTTGTATTATGTGGACATCGTGCAGCTATTCGTCGTCGTCCCGCCGCGTGTGTAGCGCAGGCATCACGTACCGTGTCAATAGTTAGGGGAAGATAGCTAGGGCTACAGACTAAAACCCTCGTTAAACAAAACGTAAATAATGATCTGGATCCATACCCCTCCACAGGCTCCGAGTTCATGCCGTGGTTTGTCTCTCTGGCCCCACGATACGCGGCACCGGATGCACGGGACATGCCCCCAAGGGTTTTGCCGCTAGCTCCCCACGCTGATGCGCCGTAAAACATGCTTCTGTAGCACGGACTCTCTGAATGCGAATCTTACGTTCGATTTTTCATTATTATTTACAACTTGTATCCTTAAACTGAATACATAGTCTTTTTTGTCAAATACTCATGAACAATTGTAAAAAAAAATACTTAAATTTGGTTCAGTAATTTACTTTTATACGGCTGGAAGTAAAAGTAACTCTGAAGATCACGTGACTTTTCGGAACCACATTTTGGTTCCGAAAAGTCACGTGACCTCCGTTTTTTGAAAAATGCTCGAAGACGGCCAAATTTGATGGTTTCTTTTTTGAACCATTCTTCTCCATTCCAGGAAGACCTTCGGAATAATGTTTTAGTCTATTTTGTAGCCCAAATAGCCCAACGAAGCCGGTGTGTACCTTTAATGGTCATTTAGCCATCGGTCACCGTAATGCATGTTAACGTGGTAAATATTTAGGTTGCCTTAATGGTCATTTAGCCATCGGTCACCGTAATGCATGTTAACATGGTAACCATTGAGGTTGCCTTAATGGTCATTTAGCCATCGGTCACCGTAATGCATGTTAACGTGGTAACTATTGAGGTTGCCTAAATGGCCATTTAGCCATCGGTCACCGTAATGCATGTTAACGTGGTAAATATTTAGGTTGCCTTAATGGTCATTTAGCCATCGGTCACCGTAATGCATGTTAACATGGTAACCATTGAGGTTGCCTTAATGGTCATTTAGCCATCGGTCACCGTAATGCATGTTAACGTGGTAAATATTTAGGTTGCCTTAATGGTCATTTAGCCATCGGTCACCGTAATGCATGTTAACGTGGTAAATATTTAGGTTGCCTTAATGGTCATTTAGCCATCGGTCACCGTAATGCATGTTAACGTGGTAAATATTTAGGTTGCCTTAATGGTCATTTAGCCATCGGTCACCGTAATGCATGTTAACATGGTAACCATTGAGGTTGCCTTAATGGTCATTTAGCCATCGGTCACCGTAATGCATGTTAACGTGGTAAATATTTAGGTTGCCTTAATGGTCATTTAGCCATCGGTCACCGTAATGCATGGTAACGTGGTAAATATTTAGGTTGCCTTAATGGTCATTTAGCCATCGGTCACCGTAATGCATGTTAACGTGGTAAATCTATAGGATTCCTGAAGTGGTGACGTCACACGTATTGCAGGGTTTTAATGGTCATTTATCCATCGGTCACATTATTGCATAGGCATATGGTAAATATTAAGGTTGCCTTAAAGGTATTTTATCCATCGGTCACCTTAATGCTAAGGCCTATGGTAAATCTAGAGGTTGCCTTAATGGCCATTTATTTATCGGTCATCATATTGCACGTTGACATGGTAAACATTTAGAGGTTGAATGCTAAACTGGCTGTTTAGCCCTTGGTCACTATAATGCACGTTGGAATGGTAAATCTATAGGTTGCCTTAATGGTCATTTAAGGCACCTGAAATGCATAGGCTTATGGTAAATCTAGAGGTTGCCTTAATTCTTATATTTTTACATTAGTCACCATAATGCATATGAACATGGTAAATATTTTGGATGCCTTAATGGTCATTTAGCCATCGGTCACCATAATGCACGTTAACGTGGTAATTATTTAGGTTGCCTTAATGGTAGGTTATCCATCGATCACCATAAGGCAAAGGCCTATGGTAAATCTAGATATTGCCTCAATTCTAATTTATCAACCGGTCACCATAATTCATTTTCCTTTGGTAAAACCATATGCTGCCTTGTAGGTCAATTATCCATCGGTCACCTTAATGTAAATAGGCCTTATGTAAATATTTAGGTTGCCTTAATGGCCATTTAGCCATCGGTCACCATAATGCCTGTTAACGTGGTAAATCTATAGGAATCCTGAAGTGGTGACGTCACACGTATTGCAGGGTTTTAATGTCAATTTATCCATCGGTCACATTAATGCATAGGCATATGGTAAATATTTAGGTTGCCTTAAAGGTATTTTATCCATCGGTCACCTTAATGCTAAGGCCTATGGTAAACCTCGAGATTGCCTAAATGGCCATTTATCAACCGGTCACCATAATTCAATTTCCTTTTGTAAAACCATATGTTGCCTTAAAGGTCAATTATCCATCGGTCACCTTAATGCGAGTAGGCCTAATGTAACTATTTAGGCTGCCTTAATGGTAATTTAGCCATCGGTCACCTTAACGCATACAGGCATATTGTTAATATTTAGGTTGCCCTAATGGTCATTTAGCCATCGGTCACCGTAATGCATGTTAACATGGTATTCATTGAGGTTGCCTTAATGGTCATTTAGCCATCGGTCACCGTAATGCATGTTAACATGGTAACCATTTAGGTTGCCTTAATGGCCATTTATCCATCGGTCATCACATTGCACGTTGACATGGTAAACAATTAGGTTGAATGCTTAACTGGCTATTTAGCCCTCGGTCACTATAATGCACGTTGGAATGGTAAATCTATAGGTTGCCTTAATGGTCATTTAAAGCACCTGAAATGCATAGGCTTATGGTAAATCTAGAGGTTGCCTCTTTTTTTTATTATTATTTTTTTTTACATCGGTCACCATAATGAATATAAACATGGTAGATATTGTTACCGTAATGGTCATTTATCCATCGGTCACCTTAACGCATACAAGCATATTGTAAATGTTTAGGTTGCCTTAAAAGCCATTTAGCCATCGGTCACCATAATGCTTATTAACATGGTAAATCTTTAGGATGCCTTAATGGTCAGTTATCCCATGGGCCTACCTCCATGGTTATCCAAAGGTCACCATAATGCATTGCTTATAATTAATAAATCTTGCTTTAAGATGGTTAAACAATTATTGCAATGCCTGAGCCACTACAGCATCAAAACATCAAAGTTCGTCCTTATTATGTTTTGATAGGGTTCGGTTCGGGAACGCATTTTTAAAATCTGTAAAAATATTAATACATGGAGCGCGAGTGTTTTTCACCGGACAAACACTAGGTGTTCGGGAACGCAAGCTTAAAGTTTCAGAAGAAGCGGTAATTGATACTGCCGGCAGGCTTGTCTGTCAACAGATTAATTAATGTTACAGACATGATGGTGCCAGCTGGCGGGCTGCACCAAAGCTTCCAAATTACTTGTGTGGTAAGGGGTGGGGGTGGGGTGCTTTTGTTTGACTTTTTGAATGGAGCGTCTGAATGGAACACTAAGGTCTTGTGTTTGTCCATTTTCCACTCAAGCATATTGTATGCAGTAAAGCAATGGGGATGCCATGAGTAACACCCCACCCCCCCCCCAATCGATGTCCCACCAACCTCTCCTTCGTGTTTTTTTTTTTTTTTTTTTTTTTTTTGGGGGGGGGGTAGTTTTAGGCCCGCAGAAAAAATTAATTAGTTATAAAATTTAATCCTGTGTAGGGCGCTTACTTGAACGCAGAATGGCGTAAAATAAAAGTCATTAGCCGTGAATTACAACCATTTTGGTGTTGACCTCGTTCAGTGACAAATTGGAAAATCATCATAAAGCTCCAGTCCGGTCAGCAATTTTTCTTCCAACATCCCTGAACGAAAATGCGTTAGCTAGGCCCTGATTTATGGATTTATGGTAAAGATAAGTTACCGTTTTTATTGTTTGTGTTGTACACGTAGCCCTTTTTATGGCAAGGAGCTGAATGACGGGTTTTATAATATTCAAACATAGCTAAACATTCCCTTAGACCCGTTTTTTGTTTTTTTTTAAGGACAGGGCCGATTAAATCGGCTGTTTTGTATGCACTTGTGTTAATTGCAGAACACCAAGTGATATTAAAATGACCGTTTTGACAGCTTTGAGGTTAGGCGCATCGGCTGTAGTCTATTGATTGTTTATACTAGACTTTATGGGTACACCAAATATAATCTCTTTTGGAAGGATTGTTGGCTCTGAAAGACAGCAGGTGTTGTTTCGACGAATGCTCTACCCGTTTGAAGGAAGACAGACAGATACTCTACTCTCTCCATCACTCACAGCAACGCTTGTAAATACTGGTAAAAATTAAGGTTGCCTTATTGATAATTTTGTCCTATGGTCACAACAGTGCTTGTAAATGAACCTAAATACAAATGTTACCTTATGGGTCTTTTATCGTATGGTCACCACAGTGTGTGTAAATAATTGTAAAGTATAACGGTTGCCTTATTAGTGGTTTTCTAAACAGTTCCCTTAATGTTGGATTTATCGTTAGTTTTCAATGTTGCCCTAAGGGTAACAAAAACAACGGTTTCCCTATGCGCGCATTAGTAGTTTGTTGGCTTTAAGGAACTGACCCCAGAACGTATTTTTGTTCTGCTGAATATTTTGCCCCGAAAAAGAAAACTGTGATTGAGAAGGGAGTACTATGGAATTTTCAAACATCATTTCACGGTAAAAAAGGGTACAATTCAAAATATTTCGGGTCGCCCTAACATATGTAAACTTCATGGTCACCCTATTGCGGGATAAGTAGTTATATATATATATATATATATATATATATATATATATATATATATATATATATATATAAAATATGTAGGGTAGATGGCCTTAGCTTTCGATCCAAACCGGACCTTCGTCAGAGGCAAAAACAAGCACAAACGAAAAACATATCCATTTATAGCAAAAAAGAGAGGCAAAGAACAATGGGATGGTATCCAGAAAAAGGAGGGAAAATTATAGCCAATCAGTGTTATTAGTTTACAAACAATGGGGCGGTCAAGAGCCAATGAGAGTTATGTGGTGGGGACAAAAGGATGGTCAGTGAAAGGGAGGATTACTGGACCAGGCGGGAGACATGAAAGGACAAGATTAAGGGGCACGAGGCATTGGGTAAAATGCAATTAACAATAGGGAACAGGACCAAAGTATATACAGCAATGTGAAAGGGAGGTAATTATAGAACAACAAGTCTGTGGAGAGAAGGGTTATTAGGAAAAGAACAGGTCGATCTCCAAAAAACTTGTCGAGAAAAAGAACGGTAACAGTTAGCCAGTGGAGAAAATATGATTTTTAAAACAACTTAAGAATGGAAAACAAATCAATCATTGAAAGAACAGGTTATTACCAGTAATTGTATTTATATTACACAAAATGATCTCCAAAAAACTTGTCGAGAAAAAGAACGGTAACAGTTAGCCAGTGGAGAAAATATGATTTTTAAAACAACTTAAGAATGGAAAACAAATCAATCATTGAAAGAACAGGTTATTACCAGTAATTGTATTTATATTACATAAAATAAATAAGTAAGCAGTAAATGAAGTGGGAATTTATTTGACACCGGTGTTGATGTTAAGTCCAAAGGGTTGGACTGTCTTAAGTTGGTGAATCCAATGCGATTCTCTGAGTTTGCGGTGTGTGTCATCACCATTGCAAGCCTCAATCACCATAAGTTCAACATCTTTGACGTTGTGATTGGGGCTGTTGAAGTGGATGGAGACGGGGTACTGTTTCTTGGTCTTTATGGACGAGACATGGTTCGCAAAGCGAAGACTGAGTTTGGTCTTAGTCTCTCCCACATATTGTAGTCCACATTTCTTACATGATATAACATAGACTACATTAGGTGTGCTACATTGGGAGTCGGTCTTGATGTTGTAAAAAGAGCCAGTGCTATGACTCTATATATGACTTATATATATATATATATATATATATATATATATATATATATATATATATATATATATATATATATATATATAATATATATATATATATATATATATATATATATATATATATATATATATATATATATATATATAATATATATTATATATATATATATATATATATATATATATATATATATATATATATATATATATATATATATATATAATATATATATAAACCACAAGGGAAACTGACTTGGTATATTTTTTAAATGATTTCGGGTTGAACAAAGAAAAATTGACTAGAGCGGGATTTGAACCAACGACCTCCGGTTTAACGTGCCGGCGCTCTACCAACTGAGCTATCTAGCCCTATGTTGGCGGTCTCCCTATTTTGTCAATATCTTTGTTCGGGGGTGCCTGTCAGAAGCCATTCAACCGCAAACTGCCGTGTAGCCAGGGATCACACCCAGGTAACGATACAACCTGGGAAGCGGCAGACAGGGGATCACCTTAAGGGGATGCGACTTTTTATATAAGATATCAAATAATAAACCACAAGGGAAACTGACTTGGTATATTTTTTAAATGATTTCGGGTTGAACAAAGAAAAATTGACTAGAGCGGGATTTGAACCAACGACCTCCGGTTTAACGTGCCGGCGCTCTACCAACTGAGCTATCTAGCCCTATGTTGGCGGTCTCCCTATTTTGTCAATATCTTTGTTCGGGGGTGCCTGTCAGAAGCCATTCAACCGCAAACTGCCGTTTAGCCAGGGATCACACCCAGGTAACGATACAACCTGGGAAGCGGCAGACAGGGGATCACCTTAAGGGGATGCGACTTTTTATATAAGATATCAAATAATAAACCACAAGGGAAACTGACTTGGTATATTTTTTAAATGATTTCGGGTTGAACAAAGAAAAATTGACTAGAGCGGGATTTGAACCAACGACCTCCGGTTTAACGTGCCGGCGCTCTACCAACTGAGCTATCTAGCCCTATGTTGGCGGTCTCCCTATTTTGTCAATATCTTTGTTCGGGGGTGCCTGTCAGAAGCCATTCAACCGCAAACTGCCGTGTAGCCAGGGATCACACCCAGGTAACGATACAACCTGGGAAGCGGCAGACAGGGGATCACCTTAAGGGGATGCGACTTTTTATATAAGATATCAAATAATAAACCACAAGGGAAACTGACTTGGTATATTTTTTAAATGATTTCGGGTTGAACAAAGAAAAATTGACTAGAGCGGGATTTGAACCAACGACCTCCGGTTTAACGTGCCGGCGCTCTACCAACTGAGCTATCTAGCCCTATGTTGGCGGTCTCCCTATTTTGTCAATATCTTTGTTCGGGGGTGCCTGTCAGAAGCCATTCAACCGCAAACTGCCGTGTAGCCAGGGATCACACCCAGGTAACGATACAACCTGGGAAGCGGCAGACAGGGGATACACCTTAAGGGGATGCGACTTTTTATATAAGATATCAAATAATAAACCACAAGGGAAACTGACTTGGTATATTTTTTAAATGATTTCGGGTTGAACAAAGAAAAATTGACTAGAGCGGGATTTGAACCAACGACCTCCGGTTTAACGTGCCGGCGCTCTACCAACTGAGCTATCTAGCCCTATGTTGGCGGTCTCCCTATTTTGTCAATATCTTTGTTCGGGGGTGCCTGTCAGAAGCCATTCAACCGCAAACTGCCGTGTAGCCAGGGATCACACCCAAGTTAACGATACAACATGGGAAGCAGCAGCCACGGGATCTCCTTGAGGGGATGCGACTTTTTTAATTTAAATGTCAAGTAATAAACCACAAGGGAAACTGACTGGGTAAATTTCATTGACAAAATAGGGAGACCGCCAATATAGGGCTAGATAGCTCAGTTGGTAGAGCGCCGTTTATTATTTGATATCTTATATAAAAAGTCGCATCCCCTTAAGGTGATCCCCTGTCTGCCGCTTCCCAGGTTGTATCGTTACCTGGGTGTGATCCCTGGCTACACGGCAGTTTGCGGTTGAATGGCTTCTGACAGGCACCCCCGAACAAAGATATTGACAAAATAGGGAGACCGCCAACATAGGGCTAGATAGCTCAGTTGGTAGAGCGCCGGCACGTTAAACCGGAGGTCGTTGGTTCAAATCCCGCTCTAGTCAATTTTTCTTTGTTCAACCC